>CM033474.1:40153324-40313927 GCA_019447015.1 Hymenochirus boettgeri
CCTACAAAATATACAGTAAGTAAAGATAGAATACAATATACAGATAAATGGAATGATATTCTGAATTGTAAACACACAAGGTGGGTCAGTAGGATCTCCTGTCCCATGGTGGGTGTGGAAGATGAGAAGTAGGTATTACTGTTCCCATGGTGTTGAGAGAAGATAGGCATTACTGTCCCCATGGTAGTTGTGAGGAGTAGGTATTACTGTTCCCATGGTGGTTGGTGAAGATTAGAAGAGTAGGCATACTGTCCCATGGTGGTTGAAGAAGAGTAGGCATTACTGTCCCCATGGTAGTTTGTGAGAAGTAGGTATTACTGTCCCATGGTGGTGTGAAGAGTGTAACATTACTGTCCCCATTGGTGTTGAAAGTAGGCATTACTGTTCCCATGGTAGTTGTGAAGAGTAGGCATTACTGTCCCATGTTGGTGAAGAAGTAGGCATACTGTCCCCATGGTAGTTGTGAAGAGTGTAGCATTACTGTCCCCATGTTGGTTGTGAAGAGTAGGAATTACTGTCCCCATGGTAGTTTTGTAATAGTAGACATTACTGTCCCCATGTTGGTTGTGAAGATAGCATTACGTCCCCATGGTGGTTGTAAAGAGTAAGCATTACTGTCCCCATGGTGGTTGTGAAGAGTAGACATTACTGTCCCCATGTTGGGTTTGAAGAGTAGGCATACTGTCCCCATGGTGGTTGTGAAAGTAGGCATTACTGTCCCCATGGTGTTGAGAAGAGTAGGAATTACTGTCCCCATGTGGTGTGAAGAGTAGCATTACTGTCCCCATGGTGGTTGAGAAAAGTAGGCATTAACTGTCCCCATGTGGTGATAAGAGTAGGCATTACTGTCCCCATGGTGGTTTGAAAGAGTAGGAATTACTGTCCCATGGTAGTTGTGAAGAGTAGGCATTACTGTCCCCATGGTGGTTGAGAAGAGTAGGCATTAACTGCCCATGTGTTGAAAGAGTAGGCTACTGTCCCATGGTGTGTGATAAGAGTAGGCATTACTGTCCCCATGGTTGGTTTAAGAGTAGGCATTACTGTCCCATGGTTGGATAAGAGTAGGCATTACTGTCCCATGGTGGTGATAAGAGTAGGCATTACTGTTCCCCATGGTATTTGTAAGAGTAGGCATTACTGTCCCCATGGTGGTTGATAAGAGTAGGCATTACTGTCCCATGTGGTTAAAGATAGGATTACTTTCCCCATGGTAGTTGTGGAAGAGTGGGCATTACTGTCCCCATGGTGGTTGATAAGAGTAGGCATTACTTGTCCCCATGGTGGTGATAATAGGGCATACGTCCCATGGTGGATTGATAGATGTCATATGTCCCCATGTGGTTGATAAGAGTAGGCATTACTGTCCCATGGTGGTTGATAGAGTAGGCATTACTGTCCCCATGGTGGTTGATAACGAGTAGGCATTATTACTTTCCCCATGGTAGTTGTGAAGAGTGGGCATTACTGCCCCATGGTGGTGTAAGATAGGCATTACGTACTGTCCCGGTGGTTGATAAAGTGGCATTAACTGTCCCCATGGTGTTGTAAAGAGTAGGCATTACTGTCCCCATGGTGGTTGTAAAGAGTAGGCATTACTGTCCCCATGGATGGTTAGAGAGTAGGCATTACTGTCCCCATGGTGGTTGATAGAGTAGGCATTACTGTCCCCATGGTGGTTGATAAGAGTAGGCATTACTGTCCCCATGGTGGTTGATAAGAGTAGGCATTACTTTCCCCATGATAGTTGTGAAGAGTGGCCATTACTGTCCCCATGGTGGTTGATAAGAGTAGGCATTACTGTCCCCATGGTGGTTGAGAAGAGTAGGCATTACTGTCCCCATGGTGGTTGATAAGAGTAGGCATTACTGTCCCCATGGTGGTTGATAAGAGTAGGCATTACTGTCCCCTGGGGTTGAGAGAGTAGGAATTACTGTCCCCATGGTGGTTGAGAAGAGTAGGAATTACTGTCCCCATGGTAGTTGTGAAGAGTAGGCATTACTCTCCCCATGGTGGTTGATAAGAATAGGCATTACTGTCCCCATGGTGGTTGAGAAGTAGGAATACTGTCCCATGGTGGTTGAGAAGAGTAGGAATACTGTCCCCATGGTGGTTGAGAAGAGTAGGAATTACTGTCCCCATGGTAGTTGTGAAGAGGGCATACTGTCCCCATGGTGGTGAGAAGAGTAGGATTACTGTCCCCATGGTGGTTGAAGAGTAGGAATTACTGTCCCCATGGTAGTTGTGAAGAGTAGGCATTACTGTCCCCATGATGCTTGTGAAGGTTCTCATTCATCAGGTCATGGTATATCTGTTGTATTCAATTAGATCAACTGACTACTTGAAATGTAGTTCTTGAAGACGTTTCGCTAGTCATCCGACTGGCTTTCTCATTCAGATGACTTGTACAAGAATCTTGGCAATTATGTACCCTGGAAAATCCCAATTAGCATATCACAGCCAGGTGTTAAGGGTGTGATTAGATAGTGGCTAAGAGGTGTTATAGGAACGCCCAGAGTAAGGTGTTTAAAACAGCATTGTACATGGCAGACAGTTGGTGTCGAGAGTAGCATTGCTGTCCCCATGGTGGTTGTGAAGAGTAGGCATTACTGTCCCCATGGTAGTTGTGAAGAGTAACATTACGTCCCCATGGTGGTTGAGAAGAGTAGGTATATTGTCCCCATGGTGGTTGGAAGAGTAGGCATTACTGTCCCCATGGTGGTTGTAAGAGTAGGCATTACTGTCCCCATGGTAGTTGTGAAGAGTACGGCATTACTGTCCCCATGGTAGTTGTGAAGAGTAGACTTACTGTCCCATGGTGGTTGTGAAGAGTAGGCATACTGTCCCATGGTGGTTGGTGAAGAGTAGGCATTAGTGTCACCATGGTAGTTTGAAGAGTAGGCATTACTGTCCCCATGGTAGTTGTGAAGAGTAGGCATTACCTGCAAGAGGATACTAAATGATTGCAATGCATCCTACAGGTTCCCTTAAGAGAAGTGAATGTTAAACAAAATTTAGAAAGGAGGTGATAATAGAGTTTACAGAGAGCATGGAAAGGCAGAGGGAGACTGTGGGGGAGGAGAAGAATTAAAGTTGCAGGGAAAGACACATTTTCAGGAGGGAATGAGACAGAAGCAAGAAACGTTTAATGTCACATCAAGCATCTGACTGGTATTTTGCTGATGGGTCTTACTTGTGAAAACCTACAATGACAATACAATAAAATGTGTTTCGGGAGCTTTCAGTTATGTGAAAAAGCCGAATGAAAGGAAGAGAGAAGCTGATGAGAAAATAAACCTACATCCTGCCCACGCATGACAATAAAGCATCACAAGCTAAACTGTGCAGGTGCCATAGATTTCATTTCATATGGATTGCCAGTTTGCAGGAATTTCTAGTAGAGAAAGTCACCCAATGGGTTACATTGAGCATGTATCTTAAAGGGGAACTAAAACTACAAACCCCATTTCTGTGCCCATGGCAAGGACCTAAAACACTACCAGGCTAATTTAATAAGATGCGCAAACATTTGTCAAACAGTTGTTCATATTCAACAGATGATCCATTTTTACTCGTAAATACAGTTAGAAAACATTTGTTCACATCTGTTTAGTTGTTGCAAGTTACCTTCCTCTTTTTATTTTTTTTCTAGATGGTTCGATCCAGTGTGATCCACCCCTTGTACTTGGCAGGTGGTCAAACTCTGCATGATGATTCTCCTCTTTAGCTTATCCATATTAGTGCTGCCATAGTTTCTGTCAGGTAGAATGTCAGATGGATTTTCCCAAAGCCGCAATTGTTCAGTGGATTAATATTGCAATGTGGCTTGTGGTAAATTCAGTCCTGTCTTAGGGTTAGGTCACACCAGTTGATTAGCATTCGTAACACAAACATGGCAACGCACAAGAGTGCACCGAAAACTCCACAAGTTACACGCACACCTGTGTGTCCGTTTCTGGAGGCGCTCGTATGCACTACAGTGTGGCCCCAGCCTCACTCAATACATGACTACCGTATATACTAGAGTATAACCAACCCGAGTAAAAAACAGAGGCACCTAATTTTACCTTTAAAAAGGAGTAAAATGATTGACTCGAGTATAACCAGGGTACAAAATGTGACCACAACTGCCTCTTGATTCTGTTTGTTCTGAGGCTTTAGTTGCCCTTTAAATGGACAGCAGAATTTCCATACAGTAGTCCCATACAGTAATAGCCAAATCCAGTATGGCTATTACTGTATGGGACTTCTGTAGGGAATAGTGTACCCCCCCCCCCTTGTGTGACTCCCCAAGTTGCCTTCTCCTACCTGCTCCGGTTCCCTCCTGCTCTGGATCCTTTCTCAGCTTCGGCTGGCGGCATCTCCGCATTCCCTGCTGGCCGCCGTCACTACTTGGCACCAGCCGGTGCCGAATAGTTACGTCACCAGCAGAGGATGCGGAGTGTACGGTCGATGTAGCAGGTAAGTCTTTGACTTGAGTATAAACTGAGTCTCAATTTTCAGCTATTTTTTAGCCTAAAATCTTGGTTCATACTCGAGTATATACGGTACTTGTGATAAAAAAACTGCAATGGCATATAATAATCACTTGGGTGGCAGCACAAGTCTGTTCCCTTCTAGAATCATAGCAAATTATAGTTAGTGTGAACTGTATGACTATAAGACTGGGATTTCTGTGTTCTGTGTAAATATAGACGCATATGTTTTGATTTAAAAAGCCTCGGTAGGGTAATAGTTTTATATACTCCAGGGGTACAGTCTTCTACAGTCATCCTGAGCGATTGGCCATTCTAAAACATTGCTTGTCATGGGTCAGCCCGCGATCACATGCGCGTATAAAGCCTTTAGATAAAAACTGTACAATTTAACTTTTCATCCTACAACTTTCCATATTTATATCAAAATATGCTGAGACCTGTGTACTGTGCATTAGGTGCTGATTGTTGCGTGGGCATGACTTGTCTTACATACTTTAACAACCTTCCTTAATCATTACGGTAGACTTAAGACTGTGCCACAAAATTTGGCCCAACCAATTTAAAGCCTGGCATTTTGATCAGTTGGCCTGGGGATGGTATATTAGTGGGGAATGTAGGGCAGTCTGTGTTACCGCCCAAATTTTTTGAAATGCGGTTTAACAAGTTCCATGGTACCTTAGTTTATCATGGGGGCATCGCTCAAAATTAAACTAACACATTATCTGAAAGCATCCCTCTCAATAAAATATAGATTTCCATCCAGTAAGTAAACATTATGTAAAACGTAATCCCCTGAAGAACTGGATAATATAACTGTGTGTCGCACTGTCTGCCCACACCTCCTGTCCTCAGTCACCTCAGTCACATACGCCCCTGCCTAATATGGACTGTAACAGGATTGGCTAGAAATGACTGGTAGGTGTGAACTGCTGTAACAGTTCTCGGAGTAGCTTAGAATTTAGCATGTCAAAGAACTAATGGTCATGACCACACTGTGTGATCTGAATGCTGGGAAATAAAGCACAAGCCCTATGTTAGAAAAGTAAAATTTCAAGAACCCACATCAAAATGAGAGGTAAGGCACAGATCACTGCTTTTATATCAAGGTGTTCCCTTCTGATTCAGTGTCATTCTGATGTTTTATTGTCCTTTAATTTAGACCCAGTGGATAAAGATTCTAATGTTTGTTATTTGTTTTCACATTAGTGGCATAGGATGGCGAGTAGCAGAACTAGTTTACAGTAATGCGATGTTAAGTGAGAAGGAATGACCCGCCATGCTGACACCATCATAATTACATTTTTTTTCAGAGTCACTTTCTGTTAAGAAAGGCTGCAGCCTTGGGGATCTGGTACAGACAGTGTGATTCTTATCAAGGCAGATGAGAAGGTACATAAAAGCTCGATATGTTATTTTAGTGTGGCAGAGGACATTTATAGTAATTCGTTTGATTTAGGTCCAACTAGCATGGGGCTGGGTTGTATAAGCTGTCATACATCAGATTTGCTTAGTTTGAAATGTACCATAATGCTAGGGTGACCTCAATTCTCCTTCAGCACAAGTTGTTTAATAACATCTGAAAAGACTTATAGCTAAAGAAGAACTATGGGTTAAACTTAAAACAATCTATATTGTGTTTTATTTAATATATTTTTTAATATTAGTGATTATTGATTTAGGTGCATCTTTTGTGATACCATGCCTTTAACGATCGTTAGCATTTCGACCAAGCCATAAAAAAACAGCACGGTATTGTACTATCGCACGATATGGTATGGCGCACTTGGAAATGTACAAAAACGCCAGGCGATTACCCGCTGTCGTAATTTTATGATACCAGAAGTAACGGAACTTTTCGATACCCTGGGTTTATAAGACCTGCCCAAGGTCCAAACACTGTTGATTGATTAACACGGTTCTAAAGTTGTTACTTGCTAACCTAGACTGGAAGATACAAGAGATTTAATAAAGTTCTGTTGTTAAAAATGGTGCTAATTTTGCCTCAACCAATCAAATGTTAGCTTTCAAATGAAAATAGGACTGATTGGGCAAAACTTGAGCACATTTTTAACAATAAGAACTTTTATTGAATCTCCATGAGTAGCTAATTGGACAGTTCCTGACTATTACCTTGAATAAAGCACAGTGAGCATGTCTCTGTCCCCCGGGAGAGGAAATAATGGGGGTTAAGTAAGTTATGGTTTTACATAGGCATATCTTTGGTTAGGAATCAATTAGAAAGTAGTCCATCATTTTAACAAGTGTATTTCTATTTTCAGCCATTATAAAATTTAGCACCCTTGGTCACACATTACAGTATATGTTATAATTGTAATATGTTTGTCTAAAAAATTACCATTCCTAGAAAATGTCACAATTAAATGGTTTCGTACAGTAATTAATTAAATAATTAATAAACCGTATTCATTTTTTTTTAATAAAGGGGCAGGTTATACCATCATAACTCGATGAAGAATTATAGAGGCCAGACAGCAAGTAGGACTTTTTATTCTGAAGTTTTTCTTTTATGGCCTGTCATATTCTAAAAATGTTCCATTCCTTTAATTGGTTTGTATTTGTATAATTTTGTATCTTGTATTTGCAAATGTGTGTGAAGCTGGTACATAGTATACACACTAACCTGAGAAAGGGACAATCCTGTCCTAAAACATGCGGTTTCCAATGCCGTTGAACGTTAGCGTTGGCATGGAAACACATGCTTCCCAAAAATGGCCCTCGGTTGTGCAGTCCTAAACACTACCCCTATACTTTATATATCCCCTACACAAGACTTGTTAGCCACATCTTTGAAAAGATGACAGACAGAATCTTACAAAGAATATCAGGGCTATTCAATAAAAGTTCTTATTGTTAAAAATGGTGCTAATTTTCCGTAACCAACAGATTCTTTCAAATGTTAACTAAAACTTCGCTGGTTTGGGCAAAATAGCCACCATTTTAAACGATAAGAAATTTATTGAATTCCCTGTGTATTTTTTTAAATCCAATGGAGCGCATAAATGTATAGTGCGCACGGATATCACTCATCTGTTTCAATGTTTAGCCTTAGAAATATAATAAAAAAAAATGTTCACTGATTTAGATTTTGTTTTGTGCAAATTAGAAAAATGATTTATAAGCCGGACATTAGTTTTTACTGCAACAGATGAATGAGATATTGAGGTATTGTTTCTTTTGTGTGTGAATGTATCCCAGGAACTTTGCCATCTATCCCAGCCTTACTACTTCACTTGTAGTCAGTAGTAGATGGGGAATAGTGTATTGTTTTTATATTAAAAATGGTTTCCAAGTAGCAAAGCCTAACACCTTTTGCTTGTCATCTTTGGTCACTTTACTTACTGCATTTTTCAATCTCTTTCCTTGTTATGTTAAACTTTTTCATAATTATAACATTTAAATACTTAAATACCATAATTGTCATGTATTTGAAACAGATCCAAACTGACTTAAAACATCTCCCAGTTGCATAGAAAATTTGTGATCTTTGATGTGCCAGCGTAGAAAGGATGTTGTTGATTTCAAGCGTGCATAGTCACTGGATGCGGTGGTGGGGCAGAATTACGTTTTGCAGCTGTTCTGTCACAGAGATGTGCCATGTCAGAAGTGTCAAATACTATCATTTTCCCATCAAAAATATTGACCACCTGAGATTCCACAAGGATCCTTACGTATAAGACTAAAGGGGTCACCGGAACTGATTTCCTGTGGTGCAACCCACTAATCGGTAAACCAATCGAAAGTCTTTTGTAAATTAATCAACCTTGTGGCCATTGAAGACAGGCCAATCGAACAGACTGACTGATGCGTAAATACTGGAGTAATGGTCAGTTGCAGGGTGGTAACTAGAAATCACTGTGCCCCGCAAAACATCCTTGGGCTTCGTCCTTAGTGTTTTTCTTGAGGAGGCCATATTATCACAGGAAAAATAAGAAGATGGGGCCCCCTTGGCTCCTGGGCCCCTCTGCAGTTTGCTCCACCTGCTCCCCTTGGTCAGTTGAATTATTCAGCATGATCAACCAGCTTATCAGCTATGGTGGTCAGTCAGGCTGCATTACCCGTCTATGTGTACTAGAGCTACAGAGTAAGATTTGCTTTCAACTACAGTAGATAGGGAGCTTGAGCTCTGAAATTCCAAAGATCTAAACCCTTTATAGGCATACACTTTTTTAAGCCTTTGTAGCTTTCTTTAAGGAGGCCTATCTGTGTATCAAACCTCCAAACCAGCCCCCTCCCATAATAGTACCTAAGACAAGGACCTAAATAACTGCTAGGTCCAGTCCAGCTCGTAGTGACAGTCTGGCTCTGCCCCCCTCTCAGACTACTGAGCTTAATCGATGAAATGCTTGGCAGGAGCATGTCTTTCCATTGGACCATCTAGAAAGATCCTCAGACTCTGAGAGGGGGTGGAGCCAGACCAGCATTACAATCCATACAATCCTCACCCTGCTACTATTAGGTGAGGGATGGTGGGTTGAGGACACTATTATTGCCATTTTAACAAGAGGTATTTCCTAAGGGAAAAAATGATAGAGAGAGTGGCATAAGGTTAACATTTAAACATTTTACACAAGGCTGCGGGATATTTCTGTGATTCAGGGTGCATTTAGTCCTTCACCATGATTGTAACAGATTACTACATTTTGTTTCTTAGTCTATATTCTTAAGTGATGTTGGTTTTAGTTTCTGAATGTGTATATATTTTGTTTGTCCTGCCACAGGATTTGTTCCATTCTTTGGTAGTGCAACAGCAGGGACCCACGGTGTATGGAGCATTTGATCCACTAGTAGCAATTCTGATCTGCAAGAAGTACAGGATCTGGATGCATGTAGATGTGAGTGTAAATTGTGGCATTTTTACTAAACTTACAAACATGTATATGTAATGTATAACTGTCACCTACACAGCAGAGACCTACTAGTCACCAACATGTACACGACGAGATTTCCTTAAAGGGCATTCCACCCTTCTTAAAAATTTTAATATAATAGTCTCCCTGCTCCCCCAGCCCCAACCGCTATAGTTTTAATATCAGAAAGTGCCCCAAATATTACTTATACCTTCCCTCTTTCCTCCACCGCACTGCCAGGCCCTCTTGCTGGCGTGAAAAATGCAAGCAGAGGGGCGGGACCGGCAGTCGCGTCTGTGATTGGCTGAGTGGCAGCCAATCACGGACGCGCTGCCGGAGGTCAGTGCGGAGGAGGAAACAGTAGGGAAGGTAAGTACGAGTTTGGGGCAACTTTCTGATTATTAAAACTATAACGGTGGGGTGCGGGGTAGCAGGGAAGACATATACATACAAAGATTTTATTAGGGGGAGGAATCTAAATCGGGGGGAGAGGGAGGGAGAGGAGGAGGGGGGGGGGATAGCAGAAGAACCCTATGGAGCTGGGATGTTACAGTAAAGATTAAACTACCATAACATGGTGCCAGTATGTGGGGGATTATGTTTTGGAGGGCATGCCTTTAACATCAATTGCTATTATGTATAGGTTATTCAAAATACCCAAACATACCATCGATTGATATGTTTACATCACATTAGTTAATACACAATGTGGGACCATTTCAATATAGTATATTATATATATATATATATCATAATCCTGAAATCGTATATTTCCACATAGGACGGGTTTGGTCATGTAAGGAAAAGCATTGGTAAAATAACTCTGAACCCCGTCTATAAAATACAGATATGTATTGTCAGTTTAATCAGATGATCAAAATGGACGAATTTCCCCATTCCAAGTAATAACTGTCCTTACCCTCAATAAGCCTTAGTTCCAGGTTATATTTACTACATAGTATAGATGCCTTTACTTAAATAGTTGAACTTTTATCTCAGTCAGCCGTGGGGAGGGGGTTTGCTGATTTCTCAGAAACAACAGATGGAACTAATGGAGCGCAGGTCTAATCCATTCATTTGGTTGCTCTGTGAACTTTTAGTAAATAAACTGAAAGAAAGAAAGTAAATGCTAAATGTGTAATTTGCAATGAAAATCGGATTTTCTGCATAACCTTTCAAATCACATATTGGTAAACTAAGTTCACATAAAATGGTGCATTGGTTCAATCAAGGTGAGAGCAATCTACGTATTAGGAAAGTATCCTTAAAATATAACGAGATAATCCTTAGTTTTAGAATCATGGAACGATTTTTAACGATATTAAACGGAAAACAAAACATTATTGGGAAACTTCATTATTCCCAACTATCCAGTGTGTGCCTATTTCTGTTGTTTGATCTGTCTCTACTTTACAATTTTAGGCACTCTCAACCACCATGGGGACAGTAATTCCTACTCTTCTCAACCACCATGGGGACAGTAATGTTTACTCTTCACAACCAACATGGGGACAGTAATACCTACTCTTCTACTCTTCACAACTGCCATGGGGACAGGAGATCCTACTGACCCACCTTGTGTGTTTACAATTCAGAATATCATTCCATTTATCTGTATATTGTATTCTATCTTTACTTCTGTATATTTTGTAGGGGGACTGGGTCATCATGTGTCAACTGCAGATGAGCTACTGAATATACAGAAGTAAAGATAGAATACAATATACAGATAAATGGAATGATATTCTGAATTGTAACACCAAAGGTGGGTCAGTAGGATATCCTGTCCCCATGGTGGTGTGTGAAGGTAGAAGAGTAGGTATATTACGTTCCATGGTGGTGTGAGAGAGTAGGCATTACTGTCCCCATGGTAGTTGTGAAGAGAGTATTACTGTTCCATGGTGGTTGTGAAGTAGAAGAGTAGGCATTACTGTCCCCATGTGGTTGAGAAGAGTAGGATTACGTCCCCATGGTGTTGTGAAGAGTAGGTATTACTGTTCCCATGGTTTGTGAAGAGTAGCATTACTGTCCCCATGGTGGTTGTGAAGAGGCATACTGTTCCATGGTAGTTGTGAAGAGTAGGCATTACTGTCCCCAATGTGGTTGGAGAAGAGTAGGCAGTACTGTCCCATGGTAGTTGTGAAGAGAGACATTACTGTCCCCATGTGGTTGGTGAAGAGTAGGAATTACTGTCCCCATGGTAGTTGTGAAGAGTAGAATTACTGTCCCCATGTGGTTGTGAAGAGTAGCATTACTGTCCCCATGGTGGTTGTAAAGAGTAAGCATACTGTCCCCATGGTGGTGTGAGAGTAGACATTACGTCCCTGTGGTTGTGAAGAGTAGGCATTACTGGCCCCATGGTGGTTGTGAGAAGTAGGCATTACTGTCCCCATGGTGGGGTGAGAGAGTAGGAATTACTGTCCCCATGGTGGTTGTGAAGAGTGGGTAATTACTGTCCCCATGGTGGTTGAGAAATAGGCATTACTGTCCCCATGGTGGTTGATAAGGTAGGCATTACTGTCCCAGGTGGTTTTGAAAGAGTAGGAATTACTGTCCCCATGGTAGTTGTGAAGAGTAGGCATTACTGTCCCATGGTGGTGAGAAGAGTAGGAATACTGTCCCCATGGTGGTTTGATAAGAGTAGGCATTACTGTCCATGGTGGTTGATAAGAGTAGGCAATTACTGTCCCCATGGTGGTTGTAAGAGTAGGCATTACTGTCCCCATGGTGGTGAAAGAGTAGGCATTACTGTCCCCATGGTGTTGATAAGAGTAGGCATTACTTTCCCCATGGTAGTTGTGAAGAGTAGGCATTACTGTCCCATGTGGTTGAAGAGTAGGCATTACTGTCCCCATGGTGGTTGATAAGAGTAGAATTACTTCCCCATGGTAGTTGTGAAGAGTGGGCATTACTGTCCCCATGGTGGTGATAAGAGTAGGCATTACTGTCCCATGGTGTTGATAAGAGTAGGCATTACCGTCCCCATGGTGGTTGATAAGAGTAGGCATTAATGTCCCCATGGTGTGATAGAGTAGGCATTACTGTCCCCATGGTGGTTTGATAAGAGTAGGCATTACTGTCCCATGGTGGTTGAGTAAGAGTAGGCATTACTTTCCCCAGGTAGTTGTGAAGAGTGGGCATTACTGTCCCCATGGTGGTTGATAAGAGTAGGCATTACTGTCCCCATGGTGGTTGATAAGAGTAGGCATTACTGTCCCCATGGTAGTTGTAAAGAGTAGGCATTACTGTCCCCATGGTGGTTGTAAAGAGTAGGCATTACTGTCCCCATGATGGTTGATAAGAGTAGCATTACTGTCCCCATGGTGGTTGATAAGAGTAGGCATTACTGTCCCCATGGTGGTTGATAAGAGTAGGCATTACTGTCCCCATGGTGGTTGATAAGAGTAGGCATTACTTTCCCCATGATAGTTGTGAAGAGTGGCCATTACTGTCACCATGGTGGTTGATAAGAGTAGGCATTACTGTCCCCATGGTGGTTGAGAAGAGTAGGCATTACTGTCCCCATGGTGGTTGATAAGAGTAGGCATTACTGTCCCCATGGTGGTTGATAAGAGTAGGCATTACTGTCCCCATGGTGGTTGAGAAGAGTAGGAATTACTGTCCCCATGGTGGTTGAGAAGAGTAGGAATTACTGTCCCCATGGTAGTTGTGAAGAGTAGGCATTACTCTCCCCATGGTGGTTGATAAGAATAGGCATTACTGTCCCCATGGTGGTTGAGAAGAGTAGGAATTACTGTCCCCATGGTGGTTGAGAAGAGTAGGAATTACTGTCCCATGGTGGTGAGAAGAGTAGGAATTACTGTCCCATGTTAGGTGTGAAGAGTAGGCATTACTGTCCCATGGTGGTTGAGAAGAGTAGGAATACTGTCCCCATGGTGGTTGAGAAGAGTAGGAATTATGTCCCCATTGGTGTGTGAAGAGTAGCATTACTGTCCCATGATGCTTGTGAAGGTTTCATTCATCCAGGTCATGGATATCGTTGTATCAATAGATCAACTGATGAAAGTAGTTTTGAAGACGGTTTTTCGCTTAGTCATCCGATGGCTTTCTCAATTAGAATGACTGTACAAGATCTTGTGGCAATTATGTACCCTGGAAAATCCCAATTAGCATATCACAGCCAGGTGTTAAGGTGTGTGATAGATAGTGGCTAAGAGGTGTTATAGGAACGCCCAGAGTAAGGTGTTTAAAACAGCATTGGTACATGGCAGACAGTGGTGTCGAGAGTATGCATTGCTGTCCCCATGGTGGTTGTGAAGAGTAGGCATTACTGTCCCCATGGTAGTTGTGAGACGTGACATTACTGTCCCCATGGTGGTGAGAAGCAGTAGGGATTATTGTCCCCATGGTGGGTTGTGAGAGTAGGCATTATGCTCCCCATGGTGGTTGTGAAGAGTAGGATTACTGTCCCCATGGTAGTTGGTGAGGAGTAGGCATTACTGTCCCCATGGTAGTTGTGAAGAGTAGGACATTACTGTCCCCATGGGTGGGGTTGAAAGAGTAGGCATTACTGTCCCATGGTGGTTGTGAAGAGTAGGCATTAGTGTCACCATGGTAGTTGTGAAGAGTAGGCATTATGTCCCCATGGTAGTTGTTGAAGAGTAGGCATTACCTGCAAGAGGATCTAAATGATTGCAATGCATCTACAGGTTCCCCTTAAGAGGAAGTGAATGTTAAACAAAATTTAGAAAGGAGGTGATAATAGAGTTTTACAGAGAGCATGGAAAGGCAGAGGAGACTGGTGGGGGGAGAGAAGTTAAAGTGCAGGGAAAGACACATTTCAGGAGGGAATGAGACAGAAGCAAGAAACGTTTAATGTCACATCAAGCATTGACTGGGATTTTGCTGATGGGTCTTACTTGTGAAAACCTACAATGACAATACAATAAAATGTGTTTCGGGAGCTTTCAGTTATGTGAAAAAAGCCAGAATGAAAGGAAGAGAGAAGTGATGAGAAAATAATACATCCTGCCCACGCATGACAATAAAGCATCACAAGCTAAAATGTGCAGGTGCCATAGATTTCATTTCATATGTGATTGCCAGTTTGCAGGAATTTCTAGTAGAGAAAGTCACCCAATGGGTTACATGAGATGTATCTTAAAGGGGAACTAAAAGCTACAAACCCCATTTCTGTGCCCATGGCAAGGACCTAAAACACTACCAGGCTAATTAATAAGATGCGCAAACATTTGTCAAACAGTTTTCATATTCAACAGATGATCCATTTTTACTCGTAAATTACAGTTAGAAAACATTTTGTTCACATCTGTTTAGTTGTGCAAGTTACCTTCTCTTTTTTATTTATTTTTTCTAGATGGTTCGATCCAGTGTGATTCCACCTTGTACTTGGCAGGTGGTCAAACTCTGCATGATGATTCCCTCTTTAGCTTTATCCATATTAGTTGCTGCCATTAGTTTCTGTCAGGTAGAATGTCAGAGGATTTTCCAAAGCCGCAATTGTTCAGTGGATTTAATATTGCAATTGTGGCTTGGTAAATTCAGTCCTGTCTAGGGTTAGGTCACACCAGTTGTAGCATTCGTAACACAAACATGGCAACGCACAAGAGTGCACCGAAAACTCCCACAAGTTAACACGCACACCTGTGTGTCGTTTCTGGAGCGCTCGTATGCACTACAGTGTGGCCCCAGCCTCACTCAATACATGACTACCGTATATACTAGAGTATAAACCAACCCGAGTTAAAAAACAGAGGGCACCTAATTTTACCTTTAAAAAGAGTAAAATGATTGACTCGAGTATAAACCAGGGTACAAAATGTGACCACAACTGCTTCTGATTCTGTTTTGTCTGAGGCTTTAGTTGCCCTTTAAATGGACAGAGAATTTCCATACAGTAGTCCCATACAGTAATAGCCAAATCCAGTATGGCTATTACTGTATGGGACTTCTGTAGGGAATTAGTGTACCCCCCCCCCCTTGTGACTCCCAAGTGTGCCTTCTCTACCTGCTCCGGTTCCTGCTCTGGATCCTCTTCTCAGCTTCGGTGGCGGCATGCTCCGCATTCTCTGCTGGCCGACGTCACTACTTGGCACCAGCCGGTTGCCGAATAGTGACGTCAGCCAGCAGAGGATGCGGAGTGTACGGTCGATGTAGCAGGTAAGTCTTGACTTGAGTATAAAACGAGTCTCAATTTTCGGCTATTTTTTTAGCCTGAAAATCTTGTTCATACTCGAGTATATACGGTACTTGTGATAAAAAAACTGCAATGGCAATATAATAATCACTTGTGGTGGCAGCACAAGTCTGTTCCCTTCTTAGAATCTAGCAAATTATAGCTTAGTGTGAACTGTATTGACTATAAGACTGGGATTTCTGTGTTCTGTGTAAATATAGACGCATATGGTTTTGATTTAAAGAGCCTCGGTAGGGTAATAGTTTTATAACTCCAGGGTTACAGTCTTCTACAGTCATCCTGAGCGATATGGCCATTCATAACACATGCTTGTCATGGGTCAGGCCCGCGATCACATGCGTGTATAAGCCTTTAGATAAAACTGTACAATTTACATTTTCATCCTACAACTTTCCATATTTATATCAAATATGCTGAGACCGGTGTACTGTGCATTAGGTGCTGTTGTTGTCGGGCATGACTTGTCTTACATACTTTAACAACCTCCTTAATATTACAGGTATGTAGAACTAAGACTGTGCCACAAAAATTTTGGCCCAACCAATATAAAGCCTGGCCATTTGATCAGGTGGCCTGGGGATTGGTATATTAGTGGGGAAGTTAGGGGTCTGTGTTGTACCAGCCCAAATTTTTTGAAATGCTGTTTAACAAGTTCCATGGTACCTTAGTTTTCATGGGGCAGCTCTCAAAATTAAACTAAACATTATCTGAAAGCATCCCTCTCAATTAAAATATATTACCATACCAGTAAGTAACATTATAGTAAACGTAAATCCCTGAAGAACTGGATAATATAAATGTGTGCGCACTGTCTGCCCACACCTCTGTCCTCAGTCAACTCAGTCACATACGCCCCTGCCTAATATGGACTGTAACAGGATGGCTAGAAATGACTGGTAGGTGTGAATGCTGTAACAAGTCTCGGAGTTAGCTTAGAATTTAGCATGTGCAAACAAGAACATAATGGTCAGTGACCACACTGTGTGAACTGGAATGCTGGGAAATAAGCACAAGCCCTATGTTAGAAAAGTAAATTTCCCAGAACCCACATCAAATGAGAGGTAAGGCACAGATCACGCTTTTATATCAAGGTGTTCTGCCTTCTGAGTTCAGTGTCATTCTGATGTTTTATTTGTCCTTTAATTTAGACCCAGTGGATAAAGATTCTAATGTTTGTTATTGTTTTCACATAGTGGCATAGGATGGCGAGTAGCAGAACTATGTTTTACAGTAATGCGATGTTAAGTGAGAAGATGACCCGCATGCTGACACCATCATAATTACATTTTTTTTCAGAGTCATTTCTGTTAAGAAAGGAGCTGCAGCCTTTGGGGATTGGTACAGACAGTGTGATTCTTATCAAGGCAGATGAGAAAGGTACAAAAAGCTCGATATGTATTTAGTGTGGCAGAGGACATTTATAGTAATTCGTTGATTAGTGTCAAACTAGCATGGGCATGTCTGGGTTGTATAAGCTGTCATACATCAGATTTGCTTAGTTGAAATGTACCATTAATGTAGGTGACCTCAATTCTCCTTCAGCCACAAGTCTTGTTTAATAACATTTGAAAAGGACTTATAGCTAAAAGAGAACTAATAGGTTAAACTTAAAACATCTATATTGTGTTATTATTTAATATATTTTTTAATATTAGTATTATGATTAAGGTGCTTTTGTGATACCATGCCTTTAACGATCGTTAAACATTTCCGACCAAGCCATAAAAAAAACAGCATGTATTGTACTATCGCACGATATGGTATGGCACGCACTTGGAAATGTACAAAAACGCCAGCGATGTACAGCCGCTGTCGTAATTTATGATAACCAGAAGAGTAACGGAACTTTTCGATACCCTGGTTTATAAGCCTGCCCAAGGTTCCAAACCTGTTGATTGATTACAACGGTTCTAAAGTTGTTACTTGCTAACCTAGAACTGGAAGATACAAGAGATTTAAATAAAGTTTCTTATGGTTAAAAATGGGCTAATTTTGCCTCAACCAATCAAATGTTAGCTTTCAATGGAAATAGGGACCTGATTGGGGCAAAATTAGCACCATTTTTAACAATAAGAACTTTTATTGAATCTCCATGAGTAGCTAATTGGACAGTTCCTGACTATTACCTTGAATAAAGCACAGTGAGCATGTCTCTGTCCCACCGGGAGAGGAAATAAGGGGGTTTAAGTAAGTTATGGTTTTACATAGGCATATCTTTGGTAGGAATCAATTAGAAAGGAGTCCAGTCATTTTAACAAGTTGATTTCTATTTCAGCCTATTAAAATTGTAGACACCCTTGGTCAACCACATTACAGTATTGTTATTAATTGTAATATGTTTGTTTAAAAATTACCATCTAGAAAATGTCACAATTAATGGTTTGCTGTACAGTAATTAATTTAAATAATTAAAAACAAGTATTCATTTTTTTTTAAGTAAAGGGGCAGGTTGATACCATCGATAATCGGAGAAGAAGTATAGAGGCCAGACAGCAAGTAGGACTTTTATTCTGAATGTTTTTCTTTTATGGCCTGTCATATTCTAAAATGTCCATTCCTTTAATTGGTTTGTATTTTGTATAATTTTGTATCTTGTATTTGCCAAATGTGTGTGAAGCTGGGTACATAGTATAACACTAACGATAAAGGGACAATCCTGTCCTAAAACATGCGGTTTCCAATGGCGTTGAACGTTTAGCGTTGGCATGGAAACACATGTTCCCAAAAATGGCCTCGGTTGTGGCAGTCTAAACACTACCCCTATACTTTATATATCCCCTACACAAGACGTGTTAGCCACATATTTGAAAGATGACAGACAGAATCTTACAAGAAATATAGAGGGCTATTCAATAAAAGTTCTTAGTGTTAAAAATGGTGCTAATTTTCTGTAACCAACAGATGCTTTCAAATGTTAACTAAAATCGACTGGTTTGGGCAACATAGCACCATTTTAACGATAAGAACATTTATTGAATCCCTGTGGATTTTTTTAAAATCCAATGGAGCGCATAATGTATAGTGCGCGCACGGATATCACTCATCTGTTTCAAGTTTTAGCCTTAAGGAAAATAAATAAAAAAAAATGTTCACTGATTTAGATTTTGTTTTTGCAAATTAGAAAAATGATTTATAAGCCTGGACATTAGTTTTACTGCAACAGATGAAGGAGATAGTTGAGGTATTGTCTTTTGTGTGAATGTATCCCAGGAAATTTGCATCTGATCCCAGCCTTACTACTTAACTTGTAATCGTAGTAGATGGGGAAATAGGGTATTGGTTTTTATATTAAAAATGGTTTCCCAAGTAGCAAAGCCTACACCTTTTGCTTGTCATCTTTGGTCACTTTACTGCATTTTTCAATCTCTTTCCTTGTTATGTTAAACTTTTCATAATTATTAACATTTAAATATGTTAAATACCATAATTGTCATGTATTTGAAAGAGGTCCAAAAATGTACTTAAACATCTCCCAGTTGCATAGAAATGTGATCTTTGATGTCCAGCGTAGAAAGGATGTTTGTGATTTCAAGAGTGCATAGTCACTGGATGCGGTGGTGGGGCAGAAATTAACGTTTGCAGCTGTTCTGATCACAGAGATGTTGCCATGTCAGGTGGTCAAATAGACTATCATTTTCCCATTCCAAAATATTGACCACCTGAGATTCCACAAGGATCCTTACGTGTATAAGGACTAGTGAAGGGCGGGTCAACCCGGAACTGATATTCCTGGCTGGCCAGACCCACGAATCGGGTAAAACCAATCGAAAGTCTTTTGTAAATTAACACACTTGTGGCCATTGAGACAGGCCAATCGAACAGACTGACTGATGCGTTAATATCTGGAGTAAATGGTCAGTTGCAGGGTGTGTAACTAGAAATCATGTGCCCGAGCAAAAAATCCTTGGGGCTTGTCCTTAGTGTTTTCTTGGAGGAGGCCATATTAGTCAACAGGAAAAATAAGAAGATGGGGCCCCCTTGGCTCCTGGGCCCCTCTGCAGTTGCTCCACCTGCTCCCCTTGGTCAGTTGAAATTATTCAGCATGATCAACCAGCTTATCAGCTATGGTGGTCAGTCAGGCTGCATTACCAGTCATGTGTACTAGAGCTACAGAGTAAGATTTGCCTTTCAACTACAGTAGATAGGGAGTGCTTGAGCTCTGAAATTCCAAAGATTAAACAACCTTTATAGGCCGTACACTTTTTAAGCCTTTGTAGCCTTTCTTTAAGGAGGCCTATACTGGGTATCAAACCTCCAAACCAGCCCCCTCCCATAATAGTACCTAAGACAAGGACCTAAACTGCTAGGTCCAGTCCAGCTCGTAGTGACAGCTGGTCTGCCCCCCTTCAGACTACTGAGCTTAATCGATTGAAATGCTTGGAAAGGAGCATAGGTCTTTCCATTGGACCATCTAGAAGATCCTCAGACTCTGAGAGGGGGTGGAGCACAGCCAGCATTACACTCCATACAATCCTCACCCTGCTACTATTAGGTGAGGGATGGTGGGTTGAGGGACACTATTATTGCCATCATTTTAACAAGAGGTATTTCTAAGGGAAAAATGAATAGAGAGAGTTGGCATAAGGTTAACATTTAAACATTTTACACAAGCTGCGGGATATTTCTGTGATTAGGGTGCAGTTTAGTCCTTCACCACTGATTGTAACAAGATTACGATACTTTGTTTCTTAGTCTATATTTCTTAAGTGATGTGGTTTAGGTTTCTGACTGTGTTATTATTTTGTTTGTCTTGCCACCGGGATTTGTTCCATTCTTTGGTTAGTGCAACAGACAGGGACACGGTGTATGGAGCATTTGATCACTGTAGCAATTGGGATAGTCTGCAAGGAAGTACAGTGATCTGGATGCAAATGTAATGTGAGTGTAATTGTGGCTTTTTTACAACAACATTACGAAACATGTATATGTAATGTATAACTGTCACTACACAAGCAGAGACCTAACTAGTTCACCACATGTACACGAGATTTTTCCTTAAGGGCCATGTCACCCTTCTTAAAAATTTTTAATATCAATATTCCTGCTCCCCCAGCCCCAACCGCTATAGTTTTAATATAAGAAAGTGCCCCATAATATTATATACCATTCCTCTTTCCTCCACGACACTGACCAGGCCTGACGCTGCGTCGAAAAATGCAAGCAGAGGGCGGGGACCGGAAGTCCGCGTCTGTGATTGGTGCGTGGAGCAATCACGACGCGGGATAGATTTTCTTGCAAACTCTTTAAAACTCCTTAAAATATTCGCACAATGATACAAAGAAATATGGCAAGTGTCCTACAGTATGTTAATCTCAGAATACATCTGCTCGATATTTTTATTCTCTGCCATACATAACAATAAAATAAACCTTTTAGGCTTTACTTCTCCATCAGTTCTCACAGATTGGTTGACACAAAAAGAGCCCATTGTGAGATGAGTGGTGACTCAACAAGCGTCTAAATGTGGCTTGTAATCAGTGCATTTGTTCTGTAAAATTGCCTTGCTAAGTGTTCAGCTAAAGCTCAGCGTCTACATAGACGACCTCTCCTCCACCTTGCACTTGATTAGCATGAAATGTTCACTCTCCGTACAATACAAACTCAAATCTCTGGTTGCTGTAAAATAGAAATGCTAAACTGGGTTCTTATGCAAATGTATTTACATGAAATGTTCACAGACCCAGGATATAATGAACTCATCTTCTAGATTCGGAATGCTATTTATGGGATGCAGAATTGGGATTTCACTTAAAACTAATATATCCAATAGATAATGATTTCATTTCTAGAAGGAACCTGCATTTCTTATTCCCTGTGTTAAGCAGATAAAGTCCTTGTTAATCCTCACAGTGTGTTGGAAGAGAAGGAAAATAAATTCTGATGATATCTGTGATTGCAGCATGGGGGGGGGTTGATTATCAGAAGAAGGTTCAACATGTTTTACCTAAATAGGAAGAGGATCATTTTGAATGAAAACTGAATAAATACCCACTAGCAGTAGGGTCATCTGGGAATTTCCTTTACTTTCATTTTATAGTGCTACTCAGGTGTGTACGTGGTAACAGACATAAAAAAGGTATCGGCCCATGTAGGAAACCTTATAGAACTCTCAAAGCTTATGCACTCACAGACGTCTGGGCCATTAGTTATAGTACAGTAATTGATACAATAGTGTACATGAGGTTCAATAAACAAAACATGTAGTCCAACCTTATCAGCAATACCCACATTTCCTGCCGAACAGTTGAAAGAAAAGGGGAAAAAACAGTATGAAGGGAAAAAATTCTTTCCTGACTCAAGTGATAATGGAAATATCCCTGGATCAACTCTACTTTATGTATTAATACCAGCAACACATGCAACATTCCTTGTTTTTTTAAACTATCCTATGAACCTGCCATCACCACCAGTCCAGTGGAAGACAGTTCCATAGTTTACTGTTCTCACAGTGGAAAACCCTTTCCGAATTTAAATACTAAACAAGTATATGAATTAAATCAGTTACTTACTGTCCCTGGAGAAGCACACTGAGCATGCCTGGACCAGTGGCTCGGGAGCAGAGGTTAGAAGTGTAGAGCTAAAATCACACAGGTGATAAATCATTAATTCAGCAGTTTGTCTAGGCTTTTTCTACACTATCCTTTTATGTGCATTTCTTGACCAGGCACTGCTCCAGTGACCCATGGTGACCATTGTCCAAATGTATATTTAGGGTGTTCCTTTCATATTGTCACCAGTTAATATTGTCACCTTATAGTCAATGTTGGACTCGGTATCGAAACTGCCGGTTTCAAAAAAATCCGCAAATCTATTGAGATTAACAGAATTCTGAAAGTCGTAACTTTTTTAAATAAATTTTAAATAAATACGAAATAGTTAAATCGTGGTGAACAAATCTCTTTTTTACTGGTGGAACCAAACTCATCTGTTCTTTTTTCTTCGTTCCTGATTGCCCCATTAGTCTCTTACCTTAGATGACCTTACATAGTTTGCAGATTTTTAATTAAATAGTAATAGTATCACTTTGCGAGATCATCGCGGACAGGTAAGGGACGCCACCTTAAGCAAACCAGAGCAGTTTCATCCTCTGTCCAATCTGCTAGGATGTCTGTATTTTGTGTTACAGTTAAACAGTTATTGGGATGTAACTAGTCATTTCTTAAGCTTTATATAGTTCCCTCTTCATATATGGGCTCAATAATATTATCTGAGCCCTGGTGGAATACTAACCATATGAAATGCGTTGGCCCCATATAATTGATCACAACTGTCTTGTGTATCTTGGCATTGTGTGGGTGCCAAGATGGGGACTTCATGTGTATTATTAAGGGCAAGTCCACCCATCATATTAAAAAATTACATATAGGTAAATCAACTCTCAAACCCACAACTACAATGGTAGAAATCTGAGAGACGTAAGACTAACCTAAATGCTATCAATGCTCTGTTACCCCTCTTTATGAATCCTGGTCCTCCTGTCAGTCATGGATGTAACAGTTGACATCACAGCCAATGGCTGAAAGTTGTTCCCCTAGCTACCCTTCTGGGCATGTTGAGCTTGTAAAAGAGCTTGGATAGGCAGTGGAAACCTTATGAGAGGGAAGGGGGAGTAGAACATTGTGCTGTATAACAGGTTAGAGTCCTACACCTGTTGGCTTTCTACCTTTGTGGTTATGGGTGCTATATATATATAATAATCGTATAGAGCAATAAACCTTGGTTTTCAGAATTTGAACCATACACAGAATTTTAAGAGACTCTCCGTACTATGAAATTATTATCCCTATTCTCTTCCATTCTGTAAATTCAGTTCCTTAGCAACCATAGATTCTCTTTTGATTGGTTCGCTTTGGTTTTTGGATTTGGCTTTGTTAGCTGCAAATCCCTCGCAACTTAAATAAAATTGAAGTACATTCATAAATCGAAGAATGATGAAACGTCCTTTCCAATTATCACTTAATTCTGTTTCCACACGCATGAAACGCTATTGCTTTCTCTAATAAAATGGGAGAAAATGCAAAATGAAATGTCTATGATGAGCCATTGTATTTGCCTCCCCTATTTGAAAACATGAAGTTTACAATCAGGACCATTATTGAGCATTTCTTCGCAATCCATAACCAAACTAATACTAAGTCACAGTACGAGTCCCTAGTTTTCCTGATGCGCTACCATTAGTCAATTAGGTACCATACAAGAATGGTTTATATGAAGAGTAGCAGAACCAGACAAAATCCATAAGACAAGGAAGTCAAAATCCTAATACTTTCCCACATTAAGTACTGATTTCCCACTAGGAGGCCTGATATATAACTTTCAGAAATACATTGTTCACATCTCAAAAACACCCCAGCTACAACAGAAGATACAGAGTCTGTATTACCAGCAAATCTATCTAGGCAGCTGCTAAGGGCCTGACTGGAAGAGGTGCCAGCCTCCAATATTAATATGTTTCTATGCAGCCCCTCAAGACTGCGTAGGAGGTTCCAGCCTCCATATTAATATGTTTCTATGCTGCCCCTACAAGACTGGGGGAAAGGTTCCAGCCCTCCATATTAATATGTTTCTATGCTCCCCTACAAGACTGGGTAGGAGGTCCAGGGTAGGAGTGCCAGCCTCCAAATAGAATATGTTTATATGCTGCCCCTACAAGACTGGGGAGAGGAGGTTCCAGCCTCCAATATAAATATGTTTTCTATGCTGCTCCTACAAGACTGGGGGAAGGAGTTTCCAGCCTCCAATATAATATGTTTATAGCTGCCCCTACAAGACTGGGGGGTAGAGGTTCCATCCTCCAATATTAATATGTTTCTATGCTGCCCCTACAAGACTGGGGGGAGGGATTCCAGCCTCCATATTAATATGTTCTATGCTGCCCCTACAGGACTGGGGGGAAGGAGTTCCAGCCTCCAATATGAATATGTTCTATGCTGCCCCTACAAGACTGAAATAAGGTGCCAGTCTCTAATATTAGTATGTTTCTATGCGCCCTACAAGACTGGGGGGTAGGAGTTTCCAGCCTCCAATATTATATGTTTCTATGCGCCCCTACAAGACTGGGGGGAAGAGGTTCCAGCCTCCAATAGGAATATGTTTCTATGCTGCCCCTACAAGACTTGTGGGGGACCAATATTAATATGTTTCTATGCTGCCCCTACAAGACTGGGGGGAGGGAGGTTCCAGCCTCCAATATTAATATGTTTCTATGCTGCCCCTACAGGACTGGGGGGAAGGAGGTTCCAGCTCATATGAATATGTTTCTATGCTGCCCCTACAAGACTGGAGGGAAGTAAGGTGCCAGTCTCTAATATTAGTATGTTTCTATGCTGCCCCTACAAGACTGGGGGGTAGGAGTTTCCAGCCTCCAATATTAATATGTTTCTATGCTGCCCCTACAAGACTGGGGGGAAGGAGGTTCCAGCCTCCAATAGGAATATGTTTCTATGCTGCCCCTACAAGACTGGGGGGAAGTAAGGTGTACCCCCCGTCTTGAGGGCAGCAATAGAACATATTCCTATTGGAGGCTGGAACCTCCTTCCCCCCAGTCTTGTAGGGGCAGCATAGAAACATATTAATATTGGAGGCTGGAAACTCCTACCCCCCAGTCTTGTAGGGCAGCATAGAAACATACTATATTAGAGACTGGCACCTTACTTCCCCCCAGTCTTGTAGGGGCAGCATAGAAACATATTCATATTGGAGGCTGGAACCTCCTTCCCCCCAGTCCTGTAGGGGCAGCATAGAAACATATTAATATTGGAGGCTGGAACCTCCCTCCCCCCAGTCTTGTAGGGGCAGCATAGAAACATATTAATATTGGGGGATGGAACCTCCTACCCCCCAGTCTTGTAGGGGCAGCATATAAACATATTAATATTGGAGGCTGGAAACTCCTTCCCCCCAGTCTTGTAGGAGCAGCATAGAAACATATTTATATTGGAGGCTGGAACCTCCTCTCCCCAGTCTTGTAGGGCAGCATATAAACATATTCATATTGGAGGCTGGCACCCTACCCTGGCACCTCCTACCCCCCAGTCTTGTAGGGGCAGCATAGAAACATATTAATATTGGAGGCTGGAACCTCCTTCCCCCAGTCTTGTAGGGCAGCATAGAACATATTAATATTGGAGGCTGGAACCTCCTACCCGCCAGTCTTGCAGGGGCTGCATAAAACATATAATATTGGAGGCTGGCACCTCCTTCCCCCAGTCAGGCCCTTAGCAGCTGCCTAGATAGATTTGCTGGTAATACAGCTCTGATCTCTTCTGCTTGTAGCCTGGCGGTGTTTTTGAGATGTGAACAATGTATTTCTGACAGTTATATACAGGCCTCCTAGTGGGAACATCAGTACTTAATGTGGAATCCTTATTAGGATTTTGACTTCCTTGTCTTATAGGATATTTGTCTGGCTTCTAGCTACTCTTCATCATAAACCCATCTCTGTATGTACCTAATTGACTAATGGTAGCGCATCAGGAAAACTACGGATACTCGTACTGTGACTTAGTATTAGTTTGGTTAATGGATTGCAGAAAATGCTCAATAATGGTCCTGATTGTAAACTTCATGTTTTCAAATAGGGCGCGGCAAATACAATGTCGCCATTAGACATTTCATTTTGCATTTTCTCCCATTTTATTAGAAGAAAGCAATAGCGTTTCATGCAGTGTGTTGGAAAACACGATTTCTCACCAAAAACAGGATTTTAATTGTTTTAATTAAATTCAATTTACTTCATTTACTGGAAATGCAAATTAAAGTGAGAAAACAGGAAAATTATGGAACCAAGTGCAAAAGCCCAAATCCAAAATAACAACAAAGGAACCAATCAAGAGAATCTATGGTTGCTAAGGAACTGAATTTACAGAATGGAAGAGAATAGGGATAATAATTTCATAGTACGGAGAGTCTCTTAAAATTCTGTGTATGGTTCAAATATCTGAAAACCAAGGTTTTATTGCTCTATATCGATATTTATATATTATATCACCCCATAACCACAAAGTAGAAAGCCAACAGTGTGTACTAACCTGTTATACAGCACAATGTTCTACTCCCCCTTCCTCTCATAAGGTTTCCACTGCCTATCCAAGCTCTTTTACAAGCTCACACATCCCAGAAGGGGTAGCTAGGGAAAACTTTCAGCCATTGGCTGTGATGTCAACTGTTACATCCATGACTGAGGAGGACCAGGATTCATAAAGAGGGTAACAGAGCATTGATACATTTAAGGTTAGTCTTACGTCTCTCAGATTTCTAACCATTGTAGTTTTGGGTTTGAAGAGTTGATTTACCTATATGTAATTTTTTAAATATGATGGGTGGACTTGCCCTTTAATAATACACATGAAGTCCCCATCTTGGCACACCCACACATGCCAAGAATACACAAGACAGTTGTGATCAATTATATGGGGCCCAACGCATTCATATGGTTCAGTATTCCACCAGGGCCCATATACTAATATTATGAGCCCATTATGAAGAGGGAACTATATAAAGCTTAGATAATGACTATTGTTCATCCCAATAACTGTTTAACTGTAACACAAATACAGACATCCCTAGCAGATTGGACAGAGGATGAAACTGCTCTGGTTTGCTTAAGGTGCTCCCTTACCTGTCCGCGATGTATCTCGCAAAGTGATTACTATTACTATTTAATTAAAAATCTGCAAACATATGTAAGTCATCTAAGGTAAGGACAATGGGGCAATCAAGACCGAGAAAAAAAACAGATGATTTGGTTCCACCAGTAAAAGAATTTGTTCACCCGATTTTCAACTATTTCGTATTTATTTAAAATTTATTTAAAAAAGTTACGACTTTCAGAATTCTGTTAATCTCAATGAATTTGCGGATTTTTGAAACCGGCAGTTTCGATACCGACTGTCCAACATTGACTATAACTGGTGACAATATTAACTGGTGACAATATGAAAGAACACCTAAATACATTTGGACAATGGTCACATGGGTCACGGGAGCGTGCCTGGTCCGAAATGCACATAAAAGGATAGTGTAGAAAAAGCCTAAACTGCTGAATTAATGATTTATCACCTGTGTATTTTAGCTCTACACTCTACCTCTGCCTCCCGAGCCACTGGTCCAGGCATGCTCAGTGTGCTTCTCCCAGGGACAGTAAGTACTGATCTAAATATATACTTTGTTTAGTATTTAAATTCGGAAAGGGTTTTCCACGTGAGAACAGTAAACTATGGAACTGTCTCCACTGGACGTGGTGATGGCAGGTTCATAGATAGTTTAAAAAAAACAGGAATGTTGCATGTTGCTGGTATTAATACTAAAGTAGAGTTGATCCAGGGATATTCCAATTATCACTTTGAGTCAGGAAAGAATTTTTCCCTTCATACTGTTTTTTCCCCTTTTTCTTTTCAACTGTTCGGCAGGAAATGTGGGTATGTGCTGATAAGGTTGGACTACATGTTTTGTCTTTATTGAACCTCATGTACAATATTGTATCAATTACTGTACTAACTATGGCCCAGACGTCTGTGAGTGCATAAGCTTTGAGAGTTCTATAGGCTTCCTACATGGGCCGATACCTTTTTTATGTCTGTTCCCACGTACACACCTGAGTAGCATATATAATGAAATTAAAGGAAATTCCCAGATGCACCTCTACTGCTAGTGGGTATTTATTCATGTTTTCATTCAAAATGATCCTCTTCCTATTTAGGTAAAACATGTTGAACCTTCTTCTGATAATCACCCCCCCCCATGCTGCAATCACAGATATCATCAGAATTTATTTTCCTTCTCTTCCAACACACTGTGGGATTAACAAGGACTTTATCTGCTTACACAGGGAATGAAATCAGGTTCCTTCGAAATGAATCATTATCTATTGGATATAAGTTTTAAGTGAAATCCCAATTCTGCATCCCATAAATAGCATTCCGAATCCTAGAAAGATGAGTTCATTATATCCTGGGTCTGTGTACAATTTCATGTAAATACATTTGCATAATGAACCCAGTTTAGCATTTCTACTTTTACAGCACAGAGATTTGAGTTTGTATTGTACGGAGGATTGAACATTTCATGCACAAGTGCAAAGGTGGCAGGAGAGGTCGCCTATAGCGCTGAGCTTTAGCTGAAACATTAGCAAGGCAATTTTACAGAACAAATGCACTGATTACAGCCATTTAGACACGCTTGTTGAGTCACCACTCATCTCACAATGGGCTCTTTTTGTGTCAACCAATCTGTGAGAACTGATGGAGAAGTAAGCCTAAAGGTTTATTTTATGTTCGTATGGCAGAGAATAAAAATATCGAGCAAGTGATTCTGAGACTAACATACTGATAGGACACCTTGCCATATTTCTTTGTTATCATTGTGCGAAATATTTAAGGAGTTTTAAAGGAGTTTTCCCTAAACATGCTGTCAACATCAGTAGAGTAGGGTCAGTCTCTTCTCATCTTCTTAATACTTACAGGGATCTCCAATGGAAACAAGGTCTGTAAGGAGCACATTCCACCTTCAAGCTAATCTGGGATAGTCACTGATGTGTAAAAGGGGGCAGGGCTATATCAGCACTAAGATGGATTTTAAAGAATGAGGATGGCAACTAGGACAAATCCCATGGTGAGGCCTAGCATATAGCACCTCCCCATGGGTACTAGGGGAAGGGTATGGAGGGTGGTTTAGTGAAAATAACTGCCCTTTAAACATCCTATACATAGAGTTTAACTGCTCAAAGCAGAGAGTCCGCAACAGTCTGTCGCCAGACGTCGTCCAATGGACACACAAGTCATTGTTTGATCTAAAGGTTCGTACACATGTATGATGTGGAACTGAGCCACGAACCCTGACCATCACGCATTTGTGAGATGAACGTCCGTTTTGGCTGAGAATCACACGTGTGTATGCGTTTGGTCGGGGGTCATTCGTCCATCAATTGAACTCGCCGGAAAATGTCTCACCAAATGCCAGCCTTTAAACTTTTTACAGATGCTAGATTATTTAAAGAGTTGATTGTCATGATCAATTGAATGGATCACTAAACAACAACAATGGGAGCTAACAGACAAGGCTTTTTGTTGTCCATACACACAACAAAATTGGTTGTACAATCCACGTGCCATACAATCTATGTACATTGTCCACTGTAAAAAAAACCATACTAATGCTCCAGCAACAGAATTGCAATATTGGCTGATATCCACATAATAATTACACCCATGCACGGGGGCCGCATCGGCAACCACCGGGAATGCAATATGCTGAATCGGTGCATCGCTAACTGCCGTTTTTCTATAGGCACTTAAAGCCAGCTCAACTGTTTATAGAATGCTCCTTTCACATATCACATTGCTTGTGGCGATATAACATCGGTAAGTGTGACTTAGGCTGAGGCCACACTACAACGCACAGGAATCGCGCACAAAATCGCGAGCGTTATCGCACGCGATTGTGTGCGCTTTTCTTGTGCGTTCGCCTTTGCGTTCGCCTTTGCGTTCACGTTTTGCGCATGCGTTTTTGCCATTTCGCGTTATGGACGCTGCGTAACGCACAAAAAATGGTGAACGCATGCGTTACCAAAACGCGACACGGACGCCAATTGCATGCGCATCGAAAATGGCGGGAATTTTTGCGTTCCCGCGATTTCCATTTAGCAAAAATCGCGAGCGCGAAACGCGTGCGCAAACGCGCTAGTGTGGCTAGCCCTTAATCTCCAGAACGGAGCGGGGGGCCCGTTGTGGCTCGCTCTGTTAGCATATTATAACAATTCCCATGCTCCTTTTCAGCCCAACTATCCAGTGCCATGTAATTGGATTTCTTTATAAATAAATAACATAATTAAATGCATCATATCAAATTGCTAACTAACAGTATATCATATGAAATTGAACAGTTTGCAAGTATACACAACATACAAGCACCACACATTTTCTTTAAACACAGTCATTAACATTGTGACATTGTAGAAATAATAAGAACAACGCATGTTCTGATGTGAATGCAACCCATCGTGGTAGAGCTGCCATTCCTTTCTCTTTACTTCTGGGAACATCTTGAAACGTGCAATCAACTAGCATACAAGTTAGATATGGCACCACCTGGAGTCCATAGTAATACATCGTTACTTCTCAATGAATCATCACAACAACATTACACAGTCAAGGTCCATTACTATGTCCTTTGGCCTGAGATCCAAGTAAAGGAACCAAGTCTAGGATATGGTCTATCAAACATATGTCTTTAATAGTCCTTCCACCCAACACTATTACAATATATACTGCATTATACAATATATTGTATGACATTATTGTATTTCGTTACTGTACAGCGCTGCATCCCCAAGTGGCGCTTTTAAATAAACTATACCACATATATTAATATAACAAGAGTTACTTTAGATTTCAAAATGCTATTTAATGATTTACTTATTAGAAATGTCTAATTATCAAATGGCTTTATCGGTATTCAGTCACATTACAATGACCATGATCCTAGTTATATAGTTAAATAATGCACCCCTTAGTGTGTATTACATCAGAGTTTTGCCCAAATGCAGTCTGCATGCCGACAGACCAGAACGTCCCCCTATAACCCAGAGGGCATCGCTCTCTCTCTGCATCACGCAGGTAAAAACTATTAGAGATTTACTTTTAGAATTACAGTTTTACTTTAGTTATGGGTATGGAGCTGCAGTGGAACATTTTCTTAATATCACCCAGTGACATAACATTATATTTCTAATTATAAGAAATTATCCACCGCTGCTCCCATTTTAATTTGATCTTAATATATTGTAACACAGTAATAAATGTGAGGTCAGTATCAGTCTGGGGAGAGATGGCAATTCCCAATAATTAACATCATTTCAGGTTTCACTGGCTTCATTGGTTTGATGGACAGCTTCCTGGGGTAATAATGAACATCATCAATGACGAGAATATTATAAACAGTCAACACAATCTCCAGAAAATGGACAGATTCTGTCAAATAATGTTCCCGTGTGAATCCAATGGATATAATATTATTTTGAACACATATTACCCTTAAAGGGAATGAAAAAGTTTAATAATTGCAGAGATTATTGTTATAAGCAATTTAGCTTAAAGCAATGCTAATTGCCATGCAAAACACCCTTTTTCATGTATCTCCACATGGTAACTGTCACATTGTTTACTGGTTATCCAGTAGCTTACATTGGCTGAGTATTTTTCATTCCCATGCATGTTAGGTAACGTAGCCCTAGTGGTCATAACAAGAGATGGCTGTTCTATTGTAGTTTATCCTGAATGCGGATCAGGCACATGATCATTTTAACTCATAGGCATAATAAACAAAAATATATACAAAAAGGAATATATTGCATGCGTAATAATCATCCCCTAGAGAAGAAAATAATTGTAAAACAGGTTGATTTTTAAATATGAAAATAATTTCTAAGCTTTATATTTCTAGGTCCGTTTTTGTGCTCAATCATTTTGACGGGGCTGGAAAAAAAAGACATTGGTGACCTTGTTAACTGATGATAGAAGTATTATTGGTCTATTTCAATTTAGTTATGGCAGTTTTAACCACCTTTGCAGATCTGGACATTGATCACCCATCACTCAGATTCTGCCAAAGCACACTAGTCATTTGAGGAGTACGCTAAAGGATTTTAACTTACCCTACCAAGCGATTCTACAACATTAGACCGATCCTGCTGGAACCGCCTTTCCCTTCTTCTTTGGGACCATGGATCGCAAATCCATTCATTCTGCGATCCCATGTTGTGGCAAAGAAAAACAGGAAAGGCGGATCCGGCAGAATTGGTCTAATGTTGTAGGACTCGTCGTTGGGGTAAGTAAAATCGTCCTAATGTATGGCCACCTTTAGAACAGCACTTTATGTGTGTTCTTACCAGTGGCAAAATAGGAATCACTGGGCCCCCAGCAAAGCAATGTTTGGGCCCCTATCCGTTTCTTCATTCACAGTGGTTTTCTGGGAGGAGGCTATATCTTTCATAGCATGGCGTAACTAGGAATCACTGGGTCCCCAGCAAAACTATAGTGGGCCCCTATCCCTGTTCATGTACAGTGGTGTTTCTGCGAGAGGCTATATCTTGTCATAGAAAAATAGAAGATGGGCCCCCTACGATTGCAGCATCTGCTCCCTGGTGGTTACACCCCTACTGCAGTTAGAAAACATCTGATAGGTTGCTAATATTAATTTCACAGGCAAACCTTTTACCTTTTATTGCACCAGCCCCCAAGTATCTTATCCTATAGGAATTGTTTAAGAACTCAGACAAGGATATTAAAATAAAAATCATCTATGATAAATTATAATATAGAAACACTGACATTTGCTGTATTTGCTGAAAAAGTAATAGCCATCACAGAGAACAGTTTTTAACTTCCACATGCATCATTCTACAGAATCCAAATCCATGTTAAACTTCTAGTATCCCCTGATGTTGGAGACACTTTGCAACAGGCATTTAAATGCGAAAATTGAAATTAAAAAAGGTTGAAATTTGATGAGTTGAACAATCTCTGCCAGGCATGCTACGAACTAAACATGCGTTAGGTTTATTAAACAGATGGAAGGAATGCAATAATAGCTTTATAGATTTCCATCTTGGTATCGGTCCTACCTTTCAATCCAAAGCAGAAATTTGGCACCTCTTGCAATAAGAAAGAACATTTTGTCCACTTTTGGAATAATCAATGTAAAAACCACAATTTAACACTGTGTAGAATATGCAGATGTATTGCTGAATGGTTTGTTTTAATTCGGTTCTGGAACTTTAACATGAAAATAGCAAAGTAATTCTGTTTCCAGTAGATAAGATCTACGAAGCTAAGAGACACAGTCTTAGCCTGGATTTATAGTTTAAGCACAGACAAACTTGGAACTTCTTAGAGCAAAAAGTCCCTCTATAGGTTAAGGATTTAGGTGTCCCTGATCTATAACAGTCCTCTAGTATACTTACTGCACCAGTTGCAGCTATCAACCCTGTGATATCAAGTAGGAATTTTGTTTTATCTCTACTAAAGGGACAGTGTAGTGAAACTCTAAGGACATTTATACATATTGTAGTTAATACAAGCAACCTTGCAATGCTATATAGAGGTTTAATATATTCCATATTGGTGTAAAACCCTAGCGACCAATTGTAATAATAATATAATACTATGCAGTACAAAACCTGATTTATTTTCTGGTGGTATAAAAGCCCCACAATGGAGCACACCTTAACCTTCCTACCTTATCATTTACAACAGGTTAGCAAAGTTTGGCTCAAGTGATTTTCAGAAATCCCCTGTGCAACTACCTAAAAACCAATTTTATATCACTATGTGACATATTTGCATCATATACTTCTATGATGTCAATCTATCCATTCACTTTAATTCCCTGCTCCTCCCTAAATCCCTGGTCTTTAGCATTCTCAGTTTGCCTCATAAGGAACCGTACACGAGTGGCTGACATACACCAACGAATGGCCAGTATCGCAACATTACTGCCCAGTAGGTGACACTAGTGGTCGGTCCTCAGGGAATCAACAAACAATACCTGAAAGGGCCATTGTCTGTTGTGCGTTGGCCACATGTACATCTTGTGTCTATATGATGCCTAAAAATTATTAACTGTTTTTGGTTTCCTGGGCTAAAGAGGGGGGGTGGGGATTGAGAGTAAAATCTGTAGTGAATGAAAAACAATGTCCTGTACAATTTACTCTAGGGTTGTCAATATGCAGCCCTCCAGGATGAGGAAAACTACAACTCCCAGCATTCCTGTTGCAGAATGCTGGGAGTTGTAGTTTTCAAAACATCTGCAGAGATGCACGTTGACTCTTTTTTTTTTTGGCGAAACTGTGAGTGTTCATTCCGTTTCAAACTTTTGATTCGATAATCGTCTAGTTTCAATCAAATTACAATCCGAAAATCCTGGTTCTGTGAAATCCGGGAGTTCTGAATGTTTTGTCGGGTCTTCGTAACCCTCAGATTCGACTTGAAACGGGGTTCTATTCGAACCCACTTACATCTCTATCTATATGTGAATTGGGCAGAGTAAATTACCCAGGATTCCTGTACATTACAACCTATTTTAAACAGGCGGAACAGGGTTCACACCAAACACAAAGAACACAAGCAAAAAATCAGTTAAGTCAGTGTTGAAGCAACATATAGTCACATTTACCCAACCTAATGTTACATGCAGTCAATCTCTATTGGCGTAGTAACCCCCCTCCCAAGCCTGAAGATTGCCTTCTTATCCTCTCTCCTTCTGTATCTGTGTTCACTTATTTCCCTTTTTTTTTAGCTTTTCATCTCTTTCATTCCTTCCATTATTTGTCCCAGTTTCCCTCCTCCTCATTACATTATAGTTCCCCTTTATCCCCTTTTCAATCCTACCCTATATTCCTTTCCAATTGTAATATTTTGATTCTGTTCTCTCCTTTTCTCTCTCTCCTTTATTGATCCATTCTGTTTCCATTCAGCCTTACTCCACCATCGCACCCCCAACTGCTGCAGTGTGAGCTGATCATTTTCTTGCAATTGCTACTGGTAACTGGCAGTCTCAGCAGTGATTAAAGTAAGAGCAGCAGCTTAAATTTCCTGTCCCCCCAGAGCACTTGTAAAGAGGAGGCCGTCCAGGTTGTGAATTGCAGACATTTTAAAGTTCACCACTCAATGAAAAATTGCACATAGGCAAATCACCCCTCATGCTCGACCCTTTGTATTGGGAGCTGAACAATAGGAAGGCATGCTGTTGAAGAAGCGTGTGTTCCTATAGTGAAGTCGTGGATGAGGAGTGGGATGCGGGAAACATGCGTCTCCAATCGGAAATTCTAAGGAAGTACAGGACTTCTGGTAAGCTGCTGTCATGGATGTAACAGATGACATCCAGCCTATGATTGAATGCTATATCCCTAGCTGCTCTTTCTTGAGTTGTGCAAGCTTGTTAAAAGAGCGTAAGAGGAGGGAGAAGAACATTTAGCTGTATAACAGCTTAGTCCTACATGTGTCAGTGCTCTTACTATGTGATTTTAGGATAAGGAGGGTGATGAACCAATATATAATACATAAGTGTGATATTTATAATGGGAGGTGCAGTGGTAGGAATCTGTGGAAAAATCACTCAACTATGTCACTAAGTGACTTATTTCTTCTCCACATTCCCCTGCCCCTCCCATTCCAGTTCCTTTTAAGGTGGGTAACGCCATACAATCCTTCCTCCTGACTACCGTTCAAGGAGGAAGAACTGTCGTTAGCTGTGGTCGATGTGTGGTCGATTGTGGTGGTCCGATAATCCATTCGAACGGACGGACATCAGTCTTGTCTGCCACGAAACACATCCAAAAATTCGGCCGACTGTCCAAACATGAATGCTGTCGCTCGGGCCGAAATATTGTATGGTGTGTTACCTAGCTTTAAAGAAGTTCAGCACTGTTCAAGCCTGAACAATGACTCATCCGTTTGTGCACTGTGTTTAACGGGACTTGCTGGAGCTGCTTCCTGTCACTTCAAACCAAAGAGTGTGTAGCTTGGGGGGTTTTAATAGGTGGTAATAAGGACAAGGCTAGAAATAAAATGCAATCAGGGGGAAGGAATCAGAAATGTAGTATTATTGGTAATAATGTGTCCCTACAATTATATTATAAGGATATTACAACACCTCGGGCTTCCCCACCCAGTGTAATATTAAATCCTATATGGTCAGGGAACTCCTTGGTGGCATAATATCCCTATATTAAACTGTAAGGGGCGCATTATCCCTTATATCATTTTCCAATTGAGGGTTAAAAAATTCTCTTTAAGAAAGTCATTGGTTGATGCTGTAGCAGTGCTCATAGGGGCAGCATAGAAACATACTAATATTAGAGACTGGCACCTTACTTCCCCCCAGTCTTGTAGGGGCAGCATAGAAACATATTCATATTGGAGGCTGGAACCTCCTTCCCCCCAGTCTTGTAGGGGCAGCATAGAAACATATTAATTGGAGGCTGAAACCCTACCCCCAGTCTTGTAGGGGCAGCAGATAGAAACATACTAATATTAGAGACTGGCACTACTTCCCTCCAGTCTTGTAGGGGCAGCATAGAAACATATTCATATTGGAGGCTGGAACCTCTTCCCCCCAGTCTGTAGGGGAGCATAGAAACATATTAATATTGGAGGCTGGAACCTCCCTCCCCCCAGTCTTGTAGGGGCAGCATAGAAACATATTAATATTGGGGGATGGAACCTCCTACCCCCCAGTCTTGTAGGGGCAGCATATAAACATATTAATATTGGAGGCTGGAAACTCCTTCCCCCCAGTCTTGTAGGAGCAGCATAGAAACATATTTATATTGGAGGCTGGAACCTCCTTCTCCCCAGTCTTGTAGGGGCAGCATATAAACATATTCATATTGGAGGCTGGCACCTCCTACCCTGGCACCTCCTACCCCCCAGTCTTGTAGGGGCAGCATAGAAACATATTAATATTGGAGGCTGGAACCTCCTTCCCCCCAGTCTTGTAGGGGCAGCATAGAAACATATTAATATTGGAGGCTGGAACCTCCTACCCGCCAGTCTTGCAGGGGCTGCATAGAAACATATTAATATTGGAGGCTGGCACCTCCTTCCCCCCAGTCAGGCCCTTAGCAGCTGCCTAGATAGATTTGCTGGTAATACAGCTCTGATCTCTTCTGCTTGTAGCCTGGCGGTGTTTTTGAGATGTGAACAATGTATTTCTGACAGTTATATATCAGGCCTCCTAGTGGGAACATCAGTACTTAATGTGGGAAAGTCCTTATTAGGATTTTGACTTCCTTGTCTTATAGGATATTTGTCTGGCTTCTAGCTACTCTTCATCATAAACCCATCTCTTGTATGGTACCTAATTGACTAATGGTAGCGCATCAGGAAAACTACGGATGACTCGTACTGTGACTTAGTATTAGTTTGGTTAATGGATTGCAGAAGAAATGCTCAATAATGGTCCTGATTGTAAACTTCATGTTTTCAAATAGGGCGAGGCAAATACAATGTCGCCATTAGACATTTCATTTTGCATTTTCTCCCATTTTATTAGAAGAAAGCAATAGCGTTTCATGCAGTGTGTTGGAAAAACACGAATTCTCACCAGAAACAGGATTTTAATTGTTTTAATTAAATTCAATTTACTTCATTTACTTGGAAATGCAAATTAAAGTGAGAAAACAGGAAAATTATGGAACCAAGTGCAAAAGCCCAAATCCAAAATAACAACAAAGGAACCAATCAAAGAGAATCTATGGTTGCTAAGGAACTGAATTTACAGAATGGAAGAGAATAGGGATAATAATTTCATAGTACGGAGAGTCTCTTAAAATTCTGTGTATGGTTCAAATATCTGAAAACCAAGGTTTTATTGCTCTATATCGATATATTATATATATATAGCACCCCATAACCACAAAGGTAGAAAGCCAACAGGTGTAGGACTAACCTGTTATACAGCACAATGTTCTACTCCCCCTTCCCTCTCATAAGGTTTCCACTGCCTATCCAAGCTCTTTTACAAGCTCACACATGCCCAGAAGGGGTAGCTAGGGGAACAACTTTCAGCCATTGGCTGTGATGTCAACTGTTACATCCATGACTGACAGGAGGACCAGGATTCATAAAGAGGGGTAACAGAGCATTGATAGCATTTAAGGTTAGTCTTACGTCTCTCAGATTTCTAACCATTGTAGTTTTGGGTTTGAAGAGTTGATTTACCTATATGTAATTTTTTAATATGATGGGTGGACTTGCCCTTTAATAATACACATGAAGTCCCCATCTTGGCACCCAACACAATGCCAAGAATACACAAGACAGTTGTGATCAATTATATGGGGCCCAACGCATTTCATATGGTTCAGTATTCCACCAGGGCCTCAGATACTAATATTATTGAGCCCATATATGAAGAGGGAACTATATAAAGCTTAGATAAATGACTATTGTTACATCCCAATAACTGTTTAACTGTAACACAAAATACAGACATCCCTAGCAGATTGGACAGAGGGATGAAACTGCTCTGGTTTGCTTAAGGTGGCGTCCCTTACCTGTCCGCGATGTATCTCGCAAAGTGATTACTATTACTATTTAATTAAAAATCTGCAAACATATGTAAGGTCATCTAAGGTAAGAGACTAATGGGGCAATCAAGGACCGAAGAAAAAAGAACAGATGAGTTTGGTTCCACCAGTAAAAAAGAGATTTGTTCACCACGATTTTCAACTATTTCGTATTTATTTAAAATTTAATTTAAAAAAAGTTACGACTTTCAGAATTTCTGTTAATCTCAATAGATTTGCGGATTTTTGAAACCGGCAGTTTCGATACCGACTGTCCAACATTGACTATAACTGGTGACAATATTAACTGGTGACAATATGAAAGGAACACCTAAATATACATTTGGACAATGGTCACATGGGTCACTGGAGCAGTGCCTGGTCAAGAAATGCACATAAAAGGATAGTGTAGAAAAAGCCTAGAAACTGCTGAATTAAATGATTTATCACCTGTGTGATTTTAGCTCTACACTTCTAACCTCTGCTCCCCGAGCCACTGGTCCAGGCATGCTCAGTGTGCTTCTCCCAGGGACAGTAAGTAACTGATCTATAATTCATATACTTGTTTAGTATTTAAATTCGGAAAGGGTTTTCCACTGTGAGAACAGTAAAACTATGGAACTGTCTTCCACTGGACGTGGTGATGGCAGGTTCATAGGATAGTTTAAAAAAAACAAGGAATGTTGCATGTTGCTGGTATTAATACATAAAGTAGAGTTGATCCAGGGATATTTCCAATTATCACTTTGAGTCAGGAAAGAATTTTTCCCTTCATACTGTTTTTTCCCCCTTTTCTTTTCAACTGTTCGGCAGGAAATGTGGGTATTGCTGATAAGGTTGGACTACATGTTTTGTCTTTATTGAACCTCATGTACAATATTGTATCAATTACTGTACTATACTAATGGCCCAGACGTCTGTGAGTGCATAAGCTTTGAGAGTTCTATAAGGCTTTCCTACATGGGCCGATACCTTTTTTATGTCTGTTACCACGTACACACCTGAGTAGCACTATATAAATGAAAGTAAAGGAAATTCCCAGATGCACCTCTACTGCTAGTGGGTATTTATTCATGTTTTCATTCAAAATGATCCTCTTCCTATTTAGGTAAAACATGTTGAACCTTCTTCTGATAATCACCCCCCCCCCCCATGCTGCAACCACAGATCTCATCAGAATTTATTTTCCTTCTCTTCCAACACACTGTGAGGATTAACAAGGACTTTATCTGCTTAACACAGGGAATAAGAAATGCAGGTTCCTTCTAGAAATGAATCATTATCTATTGGATATATTAGTTTTAAGTGAAATCCCAATTCTGCATCCCATAAATAGCATTCCGAATCCTAGAAAGATGAGTTCATTATATCCTGGGTCTGTGTAACATTTCATGTAAATACATTTGCATAATGAACCCAGTTTAGCATTTCTACTTTTACAGCAACCAGAGATTTGAGTTTGTATTGTACGGAGAGTGAACATTTCATGCTAATCAAGTGCAAAGGTGGCAGGAGAGGTCGTCTATGTAGCGCTGAGCTTTAGCTGAAACATTAGCAAGGCAATTTTACAGAACAAATGCACTGATTACAAGCACATTTAGACAGCTTGTTGAGTCACCACTCATCTCACAATGGGCTCTTTTTGTGTCAACCAATCTGTGAGAACTGATGGAGAAGTAAAGCCTAAAAGGTTTATTTTATGTTACTGTATGGCAGAGAATAAAAATATCGAGCAAGTGTATTCTGAGACTTAACATACTGATAGGACACCTTGCCATATTTCTTTGTTATCATTGTGCGAATATTTAAAGGAGTTTTAAAGGAGTTTTCCCTAAACATGCTGTCAACATCTAGCTAGTAGGGTCAGTCTCTTCTCATCTTCTTAATACTTACAGGGATTCTCCAATTGGAAAACAAGGTCTGTAAGGAGCACATTCCACCTTCAAGCTAATCTGGGAATAGTCACTGAGTGTAAAAGGGGGCAGGGCTATATCAGCACTAAGAAATGGATTTTAAAAGGAATGAGGATGGCAACTAGGACAAATCCCATGGTGAGGGCCTAGCAATATTAGCACCTCCCCATGGGTACTAGGGGAAGGGTATGGAGGGTGGTTTAGTGAAAATAACTGCCCTTTAAACATCCTATACAATAGAGTTTAACTGCTCAAAGCAGAGACAGTCGCCAGACAGTCTGTCGCCAGACAGTCTGTCCAATGGACACACAAGTCATTGTTTGATCTAAAGGTTCGTACACATGTATGATGTGGAACTGAGCCACGAACCCTGACCATCACGCATTTGTGAGATGAACGTCCGTTTTGGCTGAGAATCACACGTGTGTATGCGTTTGGTCGGGGGTCATTCGTCCATCAATTGAACTCGCCGGAAAAATTGTCTCACAAATGCCAGCCTTTAAACTTTGTACAGATGCTAGATTATTTAAAGAGTTGATTGTCATGATCAATTGAATGGATCACTAAACAACAACAATGGGAGCTAACAGACAAGGCTTTATGTTGTCCATACACACAACAAAATTGGTTGTACAATCCACGTGCCATACAATCTATGTACATTGTCCAGCATGTAAAAAAAACCATACTAAATTGCTCCAGCAACAGAATTGCAGATATTGGCTGATATCCACATAATAATTACACCCAATGCACGGAGGGCCGCAATCGGCAACCAGCCGGGAATGCAATATGCTGAAATCGGTGCATCGCTAACTGCCGTTTTTCTATTAAGGCACTTTAAAGCCAGCTATCAACTGTTTATAGAATGCTCCTTTCACATATCACATTGCTTGTGGCGATATAACATCGGTAAGTGTGACTTAATCTCCAGAACAGGAGCGGGGGGCCCGTTGGTGCATCGCTCTGTTAGCATATTATAACAATTCCCATGCTCCTTTTCAGCCCAACTATCCAGTGCCATGTAATTGGATTTCATTTTATAAATAAATAACATTAATTAAAATGCATCATATCAAATTGCTAACTAACAGGATATCATATGAAATTGAACAGGTTTGCAAGAATAACACAACATACAAGACACCAACATTTTCTTTAAACACAGTCATTAAACATTGTGACATTGTAGAAATAATAAGAAACAACGTACATGTTCTGATGTGAATGCAACCAATCGTGGTAGAGCTGCCATTCCTTTCTCTTTAACTTCTGGGAACATCTTGAAACGTGCAATCAACATAGCATACAAGTTAGATATGGCACCACCTGGAGTCCATAGTAATACATCGTTACTTCTCAATGAATCATCACAACAACATTTCACAAAGTCAAGGTCCATTACTATGTCCTTTGGCCTGAGATGCCAAGTAAAGGAACCAAGTCTAGGATATGGTCTATCAAACATATGTCTTTAATAGTCCTTCCCACCCAACACTATTAACAATATATACTGCATTATACATATATTGTATGACATTATTGTATTTCGTTACTGTACAGCGCTGCATCCCCAAGTGGCGCTTTATAAATAAACTATACACACATATATTAATATAAACAAGAGTTACTTTAGATTTCAAAATGCTATTTAATGATTTACTTATTTAAGAAATGTCTAATTAATCAAATGGCTTTATCGGTATTCACAGTCACATATACAATGACAATGATCCTAGTTATATAAGTTAAGATAATGCACCCCTTAGTGTGTATTACATCAGAGTTTTTGCCCACAATGCAGTCTGCATGCGCAGACCAGAAAGCGTCCCCCTATAACCCATAGGAAAGGCATCGCTCTCTCTCTGCATCACGCAGGTAAAAACTATTAGAGATTTACTTTTAGAATTACAGTTTTACTTTAGTTATGGGTATGGGAGCTGCAGTGGAACATTTTCTTATAATAATCACCCAGTGACATAACATTATATTTCTTATTATAAGAAATTATTCCACCGCTGCTCCCATTTTAATTTGATCCTTATATATTGTAACACAGTAATAAATGTGAGGTCAGTATCAGTCTGGGGGAGAGATGGCAATTCCCCAATAATTAACATCAGTTCAGGTTTCACTGGCTTCATTGGTTATGATGGACAGCTTCCTGGGGTAATAATGAACATCATCAATGGACGGAGAATATTATAAACAGTCAACATCAATCTCCAGAAAATGGACAGATTCTGTCAAATAATGTTCCCGTGTGAATCCAATGGATATAATATTATTTTGAACACATATTACCCTTAAAGGGAATGAAAAAGTTTAATAATTGCAGAGATTATTGTTATAAGCAATTTAGCTTAAAGGCAATGCTAATTGGACATGCAAAACACCCTTTTTCATGTATCTCCACATGGTAACTGTCACATTGTTTACTGGTATATCCAGTAGCTTACATTGGCTGAAGTATTTTTCATTCCCATGCAATGTTAGGTAACAGTAGCCCTAGTGGTCATAAACAGAAGATGCTGTTCTATTGTAGTTTATCATGAATGCTGGATCAGGCAACATGATCATTTTAACTCATAGGCATAATAAACAAAATATATACAAAAAAGGAATATATTGCATGCGTAATAATCAATTCCCCTAGAGAAGAAAATAATTGGTAAACAGGTTGATTTTTAAATATGAAAATAATTTCTAAGCTTTATATTTCTAGGTCCGTTATTTGTGCTCAATGCATTTTGACGGGGCTGGAAAAAAAAGACATTGGTGACCTTGTTAACTGATGATAGAAGTATTATTGTCTATTTTCAATTTAGTTATGGCAGTTTAACCACCTTTGCAGATCTGGACATTGATCACCCATCACTCAGATTCTGCCAAAAGCACACTAGTCATTTGAGGAGTACGCTAAAGGATTTTACTTACCCTACCAAGCGATTCTACAACATTAGACCGATCCTGCTGGAACCGCCTTTCCCATTCTTCTTTGGGACCGACATGCGATCGCAAATCCCATTCATTCTGCGATCCCATGTTGGTGGCAAAGAAAAACAGGAAAGGCGGATCCGGCAGGATTGGTCTAATGTTGTAGGATCGTTCGGTTGGGTAAGTAAAATCGTCCTAATGTATGGCCACCTTTAGACAGCACTTTATGTGTGTTCTTACCAGTGGCATAAATAGGAATCACTGGGCTCCCCAGCAAAGCAATGTTTGGGCCCCTATCCGTGCTTCATTCACAGTGGTTTTCTGGGAGGAGGCTATATCTTTCATAGCAGTGGCGTAACTAGGAATCACTGGGTCCCCAGCAAAACTATAGTGGGGCCCCTATCCCTGCTTCATGTACAGTGGTGTTCTGCGAGGAGGCTATATCTGTCATAGGAAAAATAAGAAGATGGGCCCCCCTACGATTGCAGCATCTGCTCCCCTGGTGGTTACACCCCTACTGCAGTTAGAAAACATCTGATAGGTTGCTAAATATTAATTTCACAGGCAAACCTTTTTACCTTTTATTGCACCAGCCCCCAAGTATCCTTATCCTATAGGAATTGTTTAAGAACTCAGACAAGGATAATTAAAATAAAAATATGCTATAGATAAATTATAATATAGATAACACTGACATTTGCTGTATTTGCTGAAAAAGGTAAATAGCCATCACAGAGAACAGTTTTAACTTCCACATGCATCATTCTACAGAATCCAAATCCATGTTAAACTTCTAGTATCCCCCTGATGTTGGAGCACTTTGCAACAGGCATTTAAATGCAGGATAAATTGAAATTAAAAAAGGTTGAAATTTGATGAGTTGAACAATCTCTGCCAGGCATGCTACGAACTAAACATGCGTTAGGTTTATTAAAACAGGATGGAAGGAATGCAATAATAGCTTTATAGATTTCCATCTTGGTATCGGTCCTACCTTTCAATCCAAAAGCAGAAATTTGGCACCTCTTGCAATAAAGAAAGAACATTTTGTCCACTTTTGGAATAATCAATGTAAAAACCACAATTTAACACTGTGTAGAATATGCAGATGTATTGCTGAATGGATTTGTTTTAATTCGGTTCTGGAACTTTAAACATGAAAATAGCAAAAGTAATTCTGTTTCCAGTAGATAAGATCTACGAAGCTTAAGAGACACAGTCTTTAGCCTGGGATTTATAGATTTATAGCACAGACAAACATTGGAACTTCTTAGAGCAAAAAGTCCCTCTATAGGTTAAGGGGATTTAGGATGTCCCTGATCTATAACAGTCCTCTAGTATAACTTACTGCACCAGTTGCAGCAATCAACCCTGTGATATCAAGTAGGAATTTTGTTTTATCTCTACTAAAGGGACAGTAGTGAAACTCTAAGGACATTATATACATATTGTACAGTTAATACAAGCAACCTTGCAAATGCTATATAGAGGTTTAATATTATTCCATATTGGTGTAAAACCCATGCGACCAGATGTAATAATAATAATAATACTATGCAGTACAAAACCTGATTTATTTTCTGGTGGGTTATAAAAGCCCCACAATGGAGCACACCTTAACTTCCTTACCTTATCATTTACAACAGGTTAGCAAAGATTTGCTGCAAGTGATTTTCAGAAATCCCCTGTGCAACTACCTAAACCAATTTTATATCACTATTGTGACATATTTGTGACATCATATACTTCTATGATGTCAATCTATCCATTCACTTTAATTCCCTGCTCCTCCCTAAATCCCTGTCTTTAGCATTCTCAGTTTGCCTCATAAGGAACCGTACACGAGTGGCTGACATACACCAAACGAATGGCCAGTAATCGCACATTACTGCACAGTAGGTGACACTAGTGGTCTGTCTCAGGGAATCAACAAACAATACCTGAAAGGGCCATTTGTCTGTTGTGCGTTGGCCACATGTACATCTTGTGTCTATATGATGCCTAAAAGATTATTAACTGTTTTTTGGTTTCCTGGGCTAAAGAGGGGGGGTGGGGATTGAGAGTAAAATCTGTAGTGAATGAATAAAACAAATGTCCTGTACAATTTACTCTAGGGTTGTCAATATGCAGCCCTCCAGATGAGGGAAAACTACAACTCCCAGCATTCTCTGGTTGCAGAATGCTGGGAGTTGTAGTTTTCAAAACATCTGCAGAGATGCACGTTTGACATCCCTGGTCAAAACAATTCAAAGGATTTATGGGCCACTTGTTTATGAAAAGTTCTGAATGTCTAATACATTTTATTGTTATAATAACCTTCTAATTAAGACTGTAAAATAAGAAAATGCTGTCCTTGTTACAAGGTTACAATAAGCATCTTCCCTCTTGATCAGGCTACACTGAGCATTTGATGGAACGTTTGGGAATCTTGGAATGGAAGCCGTCGGCTTCTTTAAATAGAAATTCAGTGCACAAGAGGAAATGGTTTTTGTGGATTAAATAGCGTTTCAGCCTGAAAAAAAGGGGGATAAAAGCCAGAAGCGATAAACGGTATCTGATAAGGACAATGTAAAGAATTGGAGCTATCCAATCACAATAATTAATTGAATCCTCTAATCTCTGCGCGGCACGCGGAAAGAAATGTCCTTTGAATACAGCTGATTTGTAATTCGGTTTATTTCCTTGGCTATTTCAATAGAACTGTCCCACGAACACTGAGCTAGCCAAGTCTGCATTGTAGACCTGCCACTGCAAGGCAGATGTCTTATCTGATTATATCCTGCACACAGCATCATGTATGAACATAGCAGAGTGCACTTTCCTTACAGCAACAAACAGATCTGTTTAAATCAAGTTCACAGACTGTCACAATCAATCCAATGTGTAGGAATCCAAGGCATTTTAGTCAAAATGAATAATACGGTTATGGAAGATAATAAGGAATTGCCCGGATATTTCTAATGATAAGCTGAAATGCATTTTGGTTTTATAGATAAAAAGATTTACCGGGTGAGAAAATTCCATCTCCGCTTCCTCCTGGCCATCCAATCATTTCTCTCATTTTCTTTAAAGTCACATATTCCAAAAGCACAAAAACTGGTGCAATTTCATAGGTGAACCTGAAATATACATATAGGACCATTGTTAATACAGGGTTACAGCGTAAAACATGCACCTACCCTGCTATGACATCAGAGACATTGCCCATGTTGTATGTGTGTATATATATATATATATATATATATATATATATATTATATATTGGCGGCAGCGGGCACTCCAACAAATTTACAGCCTGGGTGCACAATCCAAATAGATACAGCTTACAGAAAAACGGAGGCACTAGCAGGACTTTTCGAATAGCGGGAATGTTTATTCAAACATAGAGGTTGACATGTTTCCGCCCCGTAATTGGGGCCGACTTCAGAACATCTGTGAATCATGCTACAATAGTTTAAATACCTGTGGCATCCAATCCGTGTCAATACTTAACTGTGGATCAATCGTGTCAAGGTGACGCTGACCAATGTAATTGTGGGGTGGTGGCCCAACGGCCAATAAGCAAAGGGGGTGTGTCCGAGTGACGCCAGTCACGAAAAGAGCCGAAACTCAGTCGGCTAAGGAGCAATAAACTCTGTCATATGGACTTAGCATTGACTAGTATCTAGCAAAGGCTAGACATCCAATAATACAATGGCATACAAGAAAACCCCCGATTATGTTAAAATGCTATCGTGCAAAAAAGGTGCTAAGTGCTAAACAATATACATAAATACGTATAAAAATGTATAAAAATGAACAGACTAGAGGAACACTACTGAAGTTGTAGAACGGAACATGGGTAAAATAGTACAAGGGGCTGGATTTATGGGCTTATATTGAACATCTGATCCCTGAACAACACATATTGTGGGGTATATACGTGAGTAACAATTAGTAACCAGAGCTCCAGACTAAGTCCTCGGTACAAACAGCCCTCCGCAAAAATGTCTTTATAAATAATAACAATATGTATCAACCTATATATCAGTAAGAATGATAGGGATAATAGTAAAGCTATTTTTGACTTGATCATATGTGACAGCTGTTAATGAGGAGTCTAGATGAAAATGCAATGGGGGACCAAGGGATAGGGTAAGCTAATTTGTCTCACTATGTGAGGCTATACTAGTATAATGCAAAGGCAGAGATCGATTAACTTATCATTCTTACTGATATATAGGTTGATACATATTGTTATTATTTATAAAGACATTTTTGCGGAGGGCTGTATGTACCGAGGACTTAGTCTGGAGCTCTGGTTACTAATTGTTACTCACGTATATACCCCACAATATGTGTTGTTCAGGGATCAGATGTTCAATATAAGCCCATAAATCCAGCCCCTTGTACTATTTTACCCATGTTCCGTTCTACAACTTTAGTAGTGTTCCTCTAGTCTGTTCATTTTTATACATTTTTATACGTATTTATGTACTTTTTGTATTAGCACTTAGCACCTTTTTTGCACGATAGCATTTTAACATACATTGGGGTTTTTCTTGTATGCCATTGTATATTATTGGATGTCTAGCGTTTGCTAGATACTAGTCAATGCTAAGTCCATATGACAGGAGTTTATTGCTCCTTAGCCGACTGAGTTTCGGCTGTTTTCGTGACTGGCGTCACTCGGACACACCCCCTTTGCTTATTGGCCGTTGGGCCACACACCCCACAATTCACATTGGTCAGCGTCACCTTGACACGATTGATCCACAGTTAAGTATTGACACGGATTGGATGCCACAGGTATTTAAACTATTGTAGCATGATTCACAGATGTTCTGAAGACGGCGGAAACATGTCACCCGCTATGTTTGAATAACATTGACGCTATTCGAAAAGTCCTGCGAGTGCCTCCGTTTTTCTGTAAGAATAATATATATATATTATATATATAATATAATATATAATATATATATATATATATACTATATATATATATACTATATATATATATTATCTATATTATACAAACATAGAAAAGATAATCAATGCACATTCCTAGGCCCCATACAATATCATATTATCTGCACACTGGCATACTTTATAAACAAAGGGGTTTTAGTATACATTACTGTGATCACATGAATGAAAATCCTTCCAACCACGTCAAGGTAACCCCAGTCTGCAAGGTCCTAACGTCTAACCTTTTCAATTCTTGTATTGTATATATATATATATACATATATATATATATATATATAATCGTCAAACGACACTGCACTCAATGCATATCAGGATATTTATTGACTAGTACAGCAAGTACAACAATTCACAACGTTTCGGGGAAACAGAAGTCCCCTTCCTCAGGTGAAAAAATGGCTGTTACATCTTACATAAAACACAGGTGTATTTAAGAGTAATAATAGGAAATGACCTACTCAAAATCCCTCCCACCACACCTATTGCATCATGTCCCAAACGAGAAACCAGCACAATGCCTGAGCTCCCCCTAGAGGATTCCCATAAGAACAACTGACCTAATCTATATAAACAGATACAGGTCATAGTCCCTGTTCAAACCATTAGGGGCTAGAGATCCAAGTCTATGAATCCACCACACCTCTCTTTGGTGGAGTTTAAGCTTGTGATCTCTCCCCCTAAATGGCACAGAGATACTACATCAAACACCATATATTTGAGGCTATCAGCATCATGTCCCTTCTCTATACAGTGCTTAGCAACTGGAAGTCTAGTTGGACACTAGATCTGTGTTGGGAGAATCTGGATTTACTGCCAACATATAAGAGACCACACGGGCACCACAGTACATATGCAGCATATTGACTATCACAGGTATAATAACCTAAGTTGAAAGGATTCCCCTGTTTTAGGGTAAACAAATGACGCTCCTTTCTTCACAAATTTACATAGTTTTCACCTCAGGCATAACCACATGCCTTTCCTACCCCCACCCAGAAATGACCGTATTTCCCTCTTCTGGGTCCTTACTGTGGACCTGACCAGGTTGCTGCCAGTAGTACATCTCCTGCGATAGGAAATCAGGGGAGGGCTGGTAAACTCTGGGACTTCAGAAGTTATCAGAGAAGCAAATGTTTGATGCATTATATTCCCCAATTATCAATTTACCTCCTTATTTATGGTTAATACACACACACACACATACACACACATATGTCGATGCCAACCTTCAAACAGAAGAACATTCCTCCATGCGTCATTGCAATGCAAGAAAAAACACGCTACCTGAAGATCAGTTTAGACCATGTGAGGAACTTTTATTTCCAATATGTTGGTGATACCTTAATCCAGTGGATGACAACAAACTTCCACCAAAGGATTCCATTAACAGAATGCAACAGGAATGTCACCACAGACCCAATTATTTCCCAACAGGTTTGGAATTACCCTTGTCTTATAAGGTGGGTACACAGCTTTCAATTCTTCGTCCCGACTGACCATTCAGCACTTCCAAGCCGTTGGCCAGGACGAAAGACTGTCGGTCACGGCAAAAGTAGCTGTGGCCAACAGTTCGCCATGTTCAATAGTGCGGTTCATAGAGGTCTGCATGATCGGCCATGGTTTTCAGATGTGTCTGATTTGGAAGAATGAACGGATGGTGGTTGGTAGCGTCCGTACGAAGTAACCATCCAATATTTTGGCCCAATCAACCTATACACTGAAATGACGGTGGAGCCGAATTATTGGTTTGTGTGGACCCGGCTTCAGAAAAAAGTGCTGTCATACTTTTAATGGACTGACACTTTATTTTAGTTTACAATTTTATTTTGCAAAGACACATTATAGTCTAATCTAAGTTTTTACAACATATTATAATATTTCTCCAAACTTTTACAGTTTTATACTTCAATTGTCTGGTGGCAACAAATAAATCCACACAAAACAGAAAATACCCTATCAACAAACTAGACTATCTTGTTGTTTCAAGTTACCTTTACCTATTTAGACCTGGACTGGCACTGTTAGCAGCTAATATTAATCCTTAATTAGGATAACACAGACTATGCATATGTGTTTGTTTTATATGGGGGATTGGTTTGCTTTATATTGTTTTTATCTAGTTAAAGGCTATGTCCACCCCTAAAATAGAATTTTAATATTCTGCTCCCCCATCTCCCCCAGCCCCAACCGCATGTTTTGTTTTTTCAAAAAGCTCCCCAAACTCTTACTTACCTCCCCTCGATCCTCCGCCGCACTGCCGCCCTCTGCTTGCGAGAATGCAAGCAGAGGGGCGGGACCGGCAGTCGCGTCTGTGATTGGCTGAGCGGCACCAATCACGGACGGGCTGCCGGTCATTCAGTGCAGCGGGGGAAAGCGGAGAGGTAAGTAAGAGTTTGGGGAGCTTTTTAAAAAAAAAAACATGCGTTGGGGCTGGGGACATGGGGGAGCAGAATATTAAGGGGGTTTATGCTAGGGGAGGGATAGTAGAAACGGGAGGGAGAGGGATGGAGGGGGAGGGAGGAGGATTGGGGAGTAGGGGGGGAGAAGGGCTGCAGCACGCATGGCAGGAATCTCCGGGAGGCCAGGTAGCAGGCAGTGTCCTATATGGACCTGCTAGCCTCCTGGTGGGCAGTTTTTGGAACTTTGGGGGGGGACTACAGGAGAACCAGATGGAGTTGGGATGTGAGGTAAGGATTAAACTACACTACATGGTGGGGCCAGTAGTTGGGGGGATTATAGTTTTGGGGGTGGACATGCCCTTTAATGTTTATTATTAAGTTTTATCCGATAGGATACGGTATGGGAAGATTTATTGGTATTGTGTGTACCTAGCTTAAATTGGCCTCTCCCTCTATGCTGTCAATCAAGGCGGTGACTGCTGACATTACAACCAATGATTGACAGCTGTTTCCCCTACTGCCTCCTCTGCACATGCTCAAGCTAATAAAAAGCCCATTGAGCAGAGGGAGGCAGATACCTTTTCGGAGAAAGAAATAGAACGTATCATTTAATATCTGGCTACAAATGCATGTGATAAACGGGGTAAAATGGCAGTTGGGGTTGAGGGCAGATAGCTGAAAAGCCATCAGTTTTTTGTTTTAAGGGTGGACATTCCCTTTAACAAAGAAACAAAACCAGATTTCAGAACAAAAAAAAAGAGCAATCACAGTTAACCAACTGACCTAATCATCTGCTACTGTACCCAGTTAGTTGACAATGTACCAGTAAACATTAGTCAACAAGATGCCATTGTTAAAGTAATTGTTAATTTCAGCATTTTTATCCATCAATTCATCTATGTGGCAGTCAATCACAAGGCCGTTCTATTACTCCACATTTGGTAGCTATTTCTGGTATTGAAACAGTAAGGTCCTGGGACCAAACAAGAAGATTGGAGATCATCTTTAGGAAAAGTTGTCACTCAATGAAAGTTCCTCCACAAGCTGTAACACAGACACACAGCAAAATGCATTAAACTAATCTCAGTTTTTGGTTGTGAACAAGGAATAACTTATATTTGCTTAAACCTCTATTATTCGTTTTAATGACTTTTGAATATTTTTGGAAAATCAAGCTTGAAAGAAAACACCAAAAGTCCTATGTAGTGAAATGTTGGGTCATTGTAAAGCCAAGTAGCTGAGAACAGCTGGGTAAGAACAGTGTTAAAGGGCATCTATAATGAAAAAAACACATTGGCCCATTGCAAAGTTAAATTCATGTACTCTGTGCTGCCTAAATCCTATCTCTGTCAGTGACTCTGTTGTCACCATGGTGTCAGATCTGTGTGCAGCCCTCCTCCTTCTCCCTCCCCTCTGTTACCTCCTCCATGTCTCAACTCCGGCTAACCGACAAGCTTATCATGTGCAGTAGGAGTTAAAAGTTCAACATCCTGAAAAACACACCCACACACAGTAACCAATAGAAAGCTGTCCTGGAGACACGGAAGAAGGAGATCAGTACAGTTTACGATCTCTCTCTTTGTGACCCATCATCAATCATTGAAAGCTATTAAGAAGGGGGGTCAAGTGCAGCCTTATATCTACCATCAAAGCTACCTCTCTCCCCCTGCTAATGCTCTTATCTCTATGTTAATTACAGAGCAGGGAGGGAGGGATCACATCACAGGGATTTGATTGACGTCCAAGTAGGAGTAGAGGAATGCAATCATGTATTCTTCTAACTGGTGTATCTCAGGACAGATAGGGAATCTGGGGGGTTGTGGGGAATTATAGAACTCTGGGGGTTGTGGGGAATTATAGAACTCATGGAAAGAAAGAAAAAAAAAGTTAATTTTCCCACTATAGATGCCCTTTAATATATTAGATCTCTCTCTCTTTTCCCCTACTTCTCTTTGACCCCCCTTGACCACATGTAAAATAAGAAATAAGATGAGACAGTGACACAATGTGGATTAATTTAGAGTTAAATATTAATAAATGCACTCTGGGTCTCTCCGGGTTGCAGATTCTCTTCTTTAACATATGCTTGCCTATCCTAGAGATAGGAGGTGACAATGACACTGACTGGAGGAGGAGCCAGAAAGTCTGTCAGTTACTGCATGAGTATTGTGTCCCTTTAATATAGTTTGTAGCAATTATTGCATCAGGTGGTAGTGTGATACTAATAGAATTGAAAAATGTCAGTGCCTGGACTTAGACTGTGTAATGATCTCCAATGTAGACAATGAACAGAGCTCGCCCATCAAATGCTTAAACTGGATGCTAAGGGAAACCTATTTATTATGTGTGTTCAGCAACGTTTTGAGGCACCTTCCTTTATGAGTTAGAAGGTAAATGACCCACAATAGGTATATAGAGGTTTAAAACATAAAAGTCAATATCACAATGCCCAACCCAATGTGTGATGTCGCACACAATGGATAAAACACATGTACCAATAAACTGTATACATTAATATAGTAAACACCTAAAAATAGATCCAATATACTCAACATTTTAACAACATATTTGTTAGTTCCTGACCAGGACATGCTAATATTAGTCTCTGTATATAAATATTAGAATGTCAAAATTCTACTTTTCTTATCTTCATGCAGCTAAAAATTGCTTGGCTCTTCATTCAATCTACTTGATTGCACAATTATAATTGCGGATGAAAAATTCTGATTACAGTCATACAATTACGATCCCAATCGTGCATTTACAACCATGATGGTAATTGTAGGATCACCTATACAATACTATTGTGGTAATTTACTACAGCATGGAATTGTACGATTGAATGGTTGGAAATAAATAGCCGCCTTGGCCATACTTTTACAAATTCAATAAATTTGGCTCTAAGGCCCATATTGATAAATGCGTGGTATTATAATTTAGCGATACCACAGGTTATAACGTGGTCATACATTAAACCAAACGTTTGTTAATTAACGAACATTCGATCATAGAATACCATGATGAAGTAAACTACTACAATGGTATTTTATGGGGATCGTAAATCTACAATCCCGTTATTGTAGATTTACAATTGATATTGATAATATACGATTGTTATCATTAATTTTTTGTTAAACCGATTGTTAAAGGTGCGGTGTTAGGTTTTTATATATTCTGTATAATCACTTAGCCTAATAGCAGCCATTTTGTTTTTCGACGCCATTTTGTGTCCATATTACTTAGTCTGTTTTTCTCAAAATGTACCAAGCCCAAGCTGTTTCTCATGGCCATAGATAATACGTTATCTCAAGGTCTTTTGCCTCCTACATTCCAAAGGTTTTAGTACGTCATCGGCAGACACTGTGTCTGGCCACGCCCACTTTTTCTCTTTGTGAAAACCCAATGTAACATGTGAATAAACCGAGAAACTGGGCTCTACTACACCACGCGTGTTGTGTGATCCATTTCTCCCAGTGCTGAAGGTCTCTAAATGAGTCTGACAGGCATCAATCAGAGTCCGGGGGACTAGTGAGGATATTTATTCTAACATGCGGTATCACTAAAAAGTGATACCGTGCCTTTATGAATATGGTCCTAAGCTCCATCCTAGTGTAGTAGATATTGTAAGTACTGTATCTAAACCCAGTCTAAGCAATCACCTCAGGCAGACATTTCTCTATGCTGCTGCAAACAAATGCTTCTTCTCAATCGCAACTCAATTAAAAATGTGACAATCTATTACAATCTATGTAACAGCCTATGGAACAATCTATATAATAATGTACTGAAATGACGGTGGAGCCGAATTATTGGTTTGTGTGGACCCGGCTTCAGAAAAAAGTGCTGTCATACTTTTAAATGGACTGCACTTTATTTTAGTTTACAATTTTATTTGCAAAGACACATTATAGTCTAATCTAAGTTTTTACAACATATTATAATATTCTCCCAAACTTTTACAGTTTTATACTTCAATTGTCTGGTGGCAACAAATAAATCCACACAAAACAGAAAATACCCTATCAACAAACTAGACTATCTTGTTGTTTCAAGTTACCTTTACCTATTTAGAACCGGACTGGCACTGTTAGCAGCTAATATTAATCCTAATTAGGATAACACAGATATGCATATGTGTTTGTTTATATGGGGATTGGTTTGCTTTATATTGTTTTTATCTAGTTAAAGGCTATGTCCACCCCCTAAAATAGAATTTTAATTCTGCTCCCCATCTCCCCAGCCCCAACCGATGTTTGTTTTTTCAAAAAGCTCCCAAACTCTTACTTACCTCCCCTCGATCCTCCGCCGCACTGCCGGCCCTGCTTGCGAGAATGCAAGCAGAGGGGCGGGACCGGCAGTCGCGTCTGTGATTGGCTGAGCGGCAGCCAATCACGGACGCGGCTGCCGGTCATTCAGTGCAGCGGGGGAAAGCGGAGAGGTAAGTAAGAGTTTGGGGAGCTTTTAAAAAAAAAAAAACATGGGTTTGGGGCTGGGGGACATGGGGGAGCAGAATTTAAGGGGGTTTAATGCTAGGGGAGGGATAGTAGAACGGGAGGGAGAGGGAGGGAGGGGGAGGGAGGGGGAGGGAGGGGGGAGAAGGGCTGCAGCAGCATGGCAGGAATCCTCCGGGGGCCAGGTAGCAGGCAGTGTCCTATAGGACCTGCTAGCCTCCTGGTGGGCAGTTTTGGAACTGTTGGGGGGGACTACAGGAGAACCAGATGGAGTGGGATGTGAGGTAAGGATTAACTACAACTACATGGTGGGGCCAGTAGTTGGGGGGATATAGTTTGGGGGTGGACATGCCCTTTAATGTATTATTAAGTTTTATCCGATAGGTACGGTATGGAAGATTTATTGGTATTGTGTGTACCTAGCTTAAATTGGCCTCTCCCTCTATGCTGTCAATCAAGGCGGTGACTGCTGACATTACAACCAATGATTGACAGCTGTTTCCCCACTGCTCCTCTGCACATGCTCAAGCTAATAAAAGCCCAATGAGCAGAGGGAGGCAGATACCTTTTCGGAGAAAGAAATAGAACGTATCATTTAATATCTGGCTACAAATGCATGTGATAAACGGGGTAAATGGCAGTTGGGGTTGAGGGGCAGATAGCTGAAAGCATCAGTTTTTTGTTTTAAGGGTGGACATTCCCTTTAACAAAGAAACAAACCAGATTTCAGAACAAAAAAAAAGGCAATCACAGTTAACCAACTGACCTAATCATCTGCTACTGTACCCAGTTAGTTGACAATGTACCAGTAAACATTAGTCAACAAGATGCATTGTTAAAGTAATTGTAATTTTCAGCATTTTTATCCATCAATTCATCTATGTGGCAGTCAATCACAAGGCCGTTCTATTACTCACATTTGGTAGCTATTTCTGGTATTGAAACAGTAAGGTCCTGGACCAAACAAGAAGATTGGAGATCATCTTAGGAAAAGTTGTCACTCAATGAAAGTTCCTCCACAAGCTGTAACACAGACAGACACACAGCAAAATGCATTAAACTAATCTCAGTTTTTGGTTGTGAACAAGGAATAACTTATATTTGCTTAAACCTCTATTATTCGTTTTAATGACTTTTGAATATTTTTGGAAAATCAAGCTTGAAAGAAAACACCCAAAAGTCCATGTAGTGAAATGTTGGGTCATTGTAAAGCCAAGTAGCTGAGAACAGCTGGTAAGAACAGTGTTAAAGGGCATCTATATGAAAAAAACACATTGGCCCATTGCAAAGTTAAATTCATGTACTCTGTGCTGCCTAAATCCTATCTCTGTCAGTGACTCTGTTGTCACCATGGTGTCAGATCTGTGTGCAGCCCTCCTCCTTCTCCCTCCCCTGTGTTACCTCCTCCATGTCTAACTCCGGCTAACCGACAAGCTTATCATGTGCAGTAGGAGTTAAAAGTTCAACATCCTGAAAAACACACCCACACACAGTAACCAATGAAAGCTGTCCTGGAGACACGGAAGAAGGAGATCAGTACAGTTTACGACTCTCTCTTTGTGACCCATCATCAATCATTGAAAGCTATTAGAAGGGGGGTCAAGTGCAGCCTTATATCTACCATCAAAGCTACCTCTCTCCCCCTGCTAATGCTCTTATCTCTATGTTAATTACAGAGCAGGGAGGGAGGGATCACATCACAGGGATTTGATTGACGTCCAAGTAGGAGTAGAGGAATGCAATCATGTATTCTTCTAACTGGTGTATCTCAGGACAGATAGGGAATCTGGGGGGTGGGGAATTATAGAACTCTGGGGGTTGTGGGGAATTATAGAACTCATGGAAAGAAAGAAAAAAAAGTTAATTTTCCCACTATAGATGCCCTTTAATATATTAGATCTCTCTCTCTTTTCCCCTACTTCTCTTTGACCCCCCTTGACCACATGTAAAATAAGAAATAAGATGAGACAGTGACACAATTGGATTAATTTAGAGTTAAATATTAATAAATGCACTCTGGGTCTCTCCGGGTTGCAGATTCTCTTCTTTAACATATGCTTGCCTATAGAGATAGGAGGTGACAATGACACTGACTGGAGGAGGAGCCAGAAAGTCTGTCAGTTACTGCATGAGTATTGTGTCCCTTTAATATAGTTTGTAGCAATTATTGCATCAGGTGGTAGTGTGATACTAATAGAATTGAAAAATGTCAGTGCCTGGACTTAGACTGTGTAATGATCTCCAATGTAGACATGAACAGAGCTCGCCCATCAAATGCTTAAACTGGATGCTAGGGAAACCTATTTATTATGTGTGTTCAGCAACGTTTTGAGGCACCTTCCTTTATGAGTTAGAAGGTAAATGACCACAATAGGTATATAGAGGTTTAAACATAAAAGTCAATATCACAATGCCCAACCCAATGTGTGATGTCGCACACAATGGATAAAACACATGTACCAATAAACTGTATACATTAATATAGTAAACACCTAAAATAGATCCAATATACTAACATTTTAACAACATATTTGTTAGTTCCTGACCAGGAATGCTAATATTAGTCTCTGTATATAAATATTAGAATGTCAAAATTCTACTTTTCTTATCTTCATGCAGCTAAAAATTGCTTGGCTTCATTCAATCTACTTGATTGCACAATTAATTGCGGATGAAAAATTCTGATTACAGTCATACAATTCGATCCCAATCGTGCATTTACAACCATGATGGTAATTGTAGGATCACCTATACATACTATTGTGGTAATTACTACAGCATGGAATTGTACGATTGAATGGTTGGAAATAAATAGCCGCCTTGGCCATCTTTTACAAATTCAATAAATTTGGCTCTAAGGCCCATATTGATAAATGCGTGGTATTATAATTTAGCGATACCACAGGTTATAACGTGGTCATACATTAAACCAAACGTTTGTTATTAACGAACATTCGATCATAGAATACCATGATGAAGTAAACTACTACAATGGTATTTTATGGGGATCGTAAATCTACAATCCCGTTATTGTAGATTTACAATTGATATTGATAATATACGATTGTTATCATTAATTTTTTGTTAAACCGATTGTTAAAGGTGCGGTGTTAGGTTTTTTATATATTCTGTATAATCACTTAGCCTAATAGCAGCCATTTTGTTTTTCGACGCCATTTTGTGTCCATTTACTTAGTCTGTTTTTCTCCAAAATGTACCAAGCCCAAGCTGTTCTCATGGCCATAGATAATACGTTATCTCAAGGTTTTTGCCTCCTACATTCCAAAGGTTTTAGTACGTCATCGGCAGACACTGTGTCTGGCCACGCCCACTTTTTCTCTTTGTGAAAACCCAATGTAACATGTGAATAAACCGAGAAACTGGGCTCTATACACCATGCGTGTTGTGTGATCCATTTCTCCCAGTGCTGAAGGTCTCTAAATGAGTCTGACAGGCATCAATCAGAGTCCGGGGGACTAGTGAGGATATTTATTCAACATGCGGTATCACTAAAAAGTGATACCGTGCCTTTATGAATATGGTCCTAAGCTCCATCCTAGTGTAGTAGATATTGTAAGTACTGTATCTAAACCCAGTCTAAGCAATCACCTCAGGCAGACATTTCTCTATGCTGCTGCAAACAAATGCTTCTTCTCAATCGCAACTCAATTAAAAATGTGACAATCTATTACAATCTATGTAACAGCCTATGGAACAATCTATATAATAATGTAACAATCTATATTACAATCTATGTAACAGACTATGGAACAATCTATATAATAATGTAACAATCTATATTACAATCTATGTAACAGCCTATGTAATAATCTATATTACAATCTATGTAACAGTCTATGTAACAATCTATAATATGTAACAATCTATATTACAATCTATGTAACAGCCTATGTAACAATCTATATAATAATGTAACAATCTATTACAATCTATGTTACAGCCTATGGAAATATCTATATAATAATGTAACAATCTATATTACAATCTATGTAACAGCCTATGTAAAATCTTATTACAACTATTAACATCTAGTAACATCTTAAATAATGTAACAATCTATATTACAATCTATGTAACAGCATGTAACAATCTATATTACAATCTATGTAACAGCCTAATAACAGCTATTAACAATCTATATAACAATCTATATAACAATCTATGTAACAATCTATATAATAATGTAACAATCTATATTACAATCTATGTAACAGACTATGGAACAATCTATATAATAATGTAACAATCTATATTACAATCTATGTAACAGCCTATGTAATAATCTATATTACAATCTATGTAACAGTCTATGTAACAATCTATATAATAATGTAAACATCTATATTACAATCTATGTAACAGCCTATGTAACAATCTATATAATAATGTAACAATCTATATTACAATCTATGTTACAGCCTATGGAAATATCTATATATAATGTAACAATCTATATTACAATCTATGTAACAGCCTATGTAATAATCTATATTACAATCTATGTAACAGTCTATGTAACAATCTATATAATAATGTAACAATCTATATTACAATCTATGTAACAGCCTATGTAACAATCTATATTACAATCTATGTAACAGCCTATATAACAGCCTATTTAACAATCTATATAACAATCTATATAACAATCTATGTAACAATCTATATAATAATGTAACAATCTATATTACAATCTATGTAACAGCCTATGGAACAATCTATATTACAATCTATGTAACAATCTATATAATAATGTAACAATCTTTATTACAATCTATGAACAGCCTATGTAACAATCTAATAATATGTAACAATCTATATTACAAACTATGTAACAGCCTATTGAACAATTTATATAATATTGTTACAATCTATATTACAATCTATGTAACAGACTCTATTGTAACAATCTATTATAATATGTAACAATCTATTATTTACAATCTATTTTTGTAACAGCCTATGGAACAATCTATTAATAATTTGATAACAATCTATATTACAATCTATGTAACAGCTATGGAACAATCTATATAATATTGTAACAATCTATATTAAATCTATTGTAACAGCCTATGGAACAATCCAAATAATATGTAAAATCTAATAGATTGTTATATAGATTGTTATATAGATTGTTAAATAGGCTGTTATATAGGCTGTTACATAGATTGTAATATAGATTGTTACATAGGCTGTTACATAGATTGTAATATAGATTGTACATTATTATATAGATTGTTACATAGGCTGTTACATAGAATTGTAATATAGATTGTAACAATATTATATAAATTGGTTCAATAGGCTGTTACATAGTTTGTAATAAAGTGTACATTATTATATAGATTGTTACATAGGCTGTTACATAGATTGTAATAAAGATTGTTACATTATTATATAGATTGTTACATAGATTGTAATATAGATTGTTCCATAGGGCTTACATAGATTGTAATATAGATTGTTACATTATATATAGATTGTTACAATGATTGTTATATAGATTGTTATATAGATTGTTAATAGGCTGTTATATGGCTGTTACATGTAGATTGTAATATAGATTGTTACATAGGCTGTTACATAGATTGTAAATAGATTGTTACATATTATATAGATGTTACATAGACTGTTACATAGATTGTAATATAGATTATTTACATAGGTGTACATAGATTGTAATATAGATTGTTACATTATTATATAGATATTTCCATAGGCGGTAACATAGATTGTTATATAGATTGTTAATTATTATAGAGATTGTTACATAGGCTTTACATAGATTGTAATATAGATTGTTACATTATTATATAGATTGTTACATAGACTGTTACATAGATTGTAATATAGATTATTACATAGGCTGTTACATAGATTACATTATTATATAGAGTTGTCCTAGGCTGTTACATAGATTGTAATAGATTGTCACATTTTAATTGAGTTGCGATTGAGAAGAAGCATTGTTTGCAGCAGCATAGAGAAAGTCTGCCTGAGGTGATTGCTAGACTGGGTTTAGATACAGATACTACATATCTACTACACTAGGATGGAGCTTAGGACCATATTCATAAAGGCACGGTATCACTTTTTAGTGATACCGCATGTGAGAATAAAATCCTCACTAGTCCCCGGACTCTGAGTATGCCGGTCAGACTCATTTAGAGACCTTCAGCATGGGAGAAATGGATCACACAACACGCATGGTGTAGTAGAGCCCAGTCTCGGTTTATTCACATGTTACATTGGGTTTTCACAAAGAGAAAAGTGGGCGTGGCCAGACACAGTGTCTGCCGATGACGTACTAAAACCTTTGGAATGTAGGAGGCAAAAGACCTGAGATAACGTATTATCCTATGGCCATGAGCAAACAGCTGGGCTTGGTACATTTTGAGAAAAACAGACCAAGTAATATGGACCAAAATGGGTCGAAAAACAAAATGGCTGCTATTAGGCTAAGTGATTATACAGATATATAAAAACTAACACCGCACCTTAACAATCGGGTCTAACAAAAAATAATGGATAACAATCGTATATTATCAATAATCATTGTAAATCTACAATAAACGGGATTGTAGATTTACGATCCCCATAAAATACCATTGTAGTAGTTTACTTCATCATGGTATTCTGATCGAATGTTCGTTAATTAACAAACGTTTGGTTTAAGTATGACCACGTTAAACCTGTGGTATCGCTAAATTATAATACCACGCATTTATCGATATGGGCCTTAGAGCCAAATTATTGAATTTGTAAAAGTATGGCCAGGCGGCTATTATTTCCAACCATTCAATCGTACAATTCCATGCTGTAGTATTACCACAATAGTATGTATAGTGATCCTACAATTACCATCATGGTGTAAATGCACGATGGGATCGTAATGTAGACTGTAATCAGAATTTTTCATCGCAATTAAATTGTGCAATCCAGTAGATTGAATGAAGAGCCAAGCAATTTTTAGCTGCATTGAAGATAAGAAAGTAGAATTTGAATTCTAATATTTATATACAGAGACTAATATTAGCATGTCCTGGTCAGGAACTAACAAAATATGGTGTTAAAATGTTGAGTATATGGATCTATTTTAGGTGTTACTATATTAATGTATACAGTTTATTGGTACATGTGTGTTATCCATTGTGTGCGACATCACACATTGGGTTGGGCATTGTGATATTGACTTTTATTTTAAACCTCTATATTACCATTGGGGGTCATTTACTTCTAAACTATAAAGGAAGGTGCCTCAAAAACGTTGCTGAACACACATAATAAATAGGGTTCCCTTAGCATCCAGTTAAGCATTGATGGGCGACTCTGTTCATTGTCTACATTGGAGCATTAACACAGTCTAGTCCAGGCACTGACATTTTTCAATCTATTAGTATCCACAACTACCACCTGATGCAATAATTGCTACAAACTATATTAAAGGGACACAATACTCAGCAGTAACTGACAGACTTTCTGGCTCCTCTCCAGTCAGTGTCATTCACCTCCTATCTTCTGGATAGCAAAGCATATGTTAAAAGAGAGAATCTGCAAACCCGGAGAGACCCAGAGTGCATTTATAATATTAACTCTAAATTAATCACATTGTGTCACTGTCTCATCTCTTTTTATTTAACATGTGGTCAAGGGGGTCAAAGAGAAGTAGGGAAAAGAGAGAGAGATCTAATAATAAAGGGCATCGCATAGTGGAAATTAACTTTTTTTTCTTTCTTCCATGGTTCTATAATTCCCACAACCCCCAGAGTTCTAATTCCCACAACACCCCAGATTCCCTATCTGGCCTGAGATAAAACCAGTTAGAAGAATACATGATTGCATTCCTCTACTCCTACTTGGACGTCAATCAAATCCCTGTGATGTGATCCCTCCTCCCTGCTCTGTAAAACATAGAGATAAGAGCATTAGCAGGGGGAGAGAGGTAGCTTTGATGGTAGATATAAGGCTGCAATTGACCCCCCTTCTTAAGCTTTCAAGATTGATGATGGGTCACAAAAAAAAGAGAGAGATCGTAACTGTACTGTCTCCTTCTTGTGTCTCCAGGACAGCTTTCTATTGGTTACTGTGTGTGGTGTGTTTTTCAGGATGTTGAACTTTTTAACTCCTACTGCATGATAAGCGTGTCGGTTAGCCGGAGTTGAGACATGGAGGAGGTAACAGAGGGGGGGGAGAAGGAGGGAGGGCTGCACACAGATCTGACACATGGTGACAACCAGAGTCACTGACAGAGATAGGATTAGGCAGCACAGAGTACATGAATTTAACTTTGCAATGGGCCAATTGTGTTTTTTCATATAGCATGCCTTTAACACTGTTTTTACCAGCTGTTTCTCGATACTTGGCTTTTACAATACCCAACATTTCACCTAAATAGGACTTTTGGTTGTTTTTCTTTCAAGCTTGATTTTCCAAGGAAAATATTCAAAAGTATTAAAACGAATAATGAGTTAGGTTTAAGCAAATTAAGTTATTCCTGTTCAACCAAAAAAATGAAATTAGTTATGCATTTTGCTGTGTGTCTGTGTTACAGCTGTGTGGAGGAACCTTTCATTGAGTGACACTTGTCATTAAGATGTCTCCAATCTTCTTGTTTGGTCCAGGACCTTACTGTTTCATACCAGAAATAGCTACCAATGGGGAGTATAGGAACGGCCTGTGTGATGACGGCCAATAGATGAATTGATGGATAAAATGCTGAAATTAACAATTACTTTAACATGGCATCTTGTTGACTATGTTTACTGGTACATTGTCACTACATGGGTACAGTAGAAGATTGATTAGGTCAGTTGGTTAACTGTGATTGCTCTTTTTTTTTGTTCTGAAATCTGGTTTGGTTTTTCTTGTTACAAGGGAATTGGTCACCCCTAAACAAAAAACTGAGTGCTTTCAGCTACTGCCCTCAACCCAACTGCCATTTGTACCCCGTTTATCACATGGATTGTAGCCAGAATTAAAGAGATACGTTCTATTTCTTTCTCCGAAAAGGTATCTGCCTCCCTCGCTCATTGGGCTTTTTATTAGCTTGAGCATGTGCAGAGGAGGCAGTATGGGGAAACAGCCGCTGTCAATCTTGGTTGTAATGGTCAGCAGTCACCGCCTGATTGACAGCATAGAGGGAGAGGCCAATTAAGCTAGGTACACACACTACAATAAATCTTCCATACCGTATCTATCGGATTTAAAACTTAATATAAACATTAAAGGGCATGTCCCCCCAAATAATTACCCCCCAACTACTGGCCCCACCATTGTAGTGTAGTTTTAATCCTTACCTCACATCCAACTCCATCTGGTTCTGCCTGTAGTGCCCCCCCAAAGTTCCAAAAAATCCCACCAGGAGGCTAGCAGGTCATATAGGACACTGCTGCTACCTGCTCCCGGGAGATCCTGACCAGGCGTGCTGCAGCCATTCTCCCCCCTCCCTCCCCTCCCTACCCCTCCCTCCCTTCCCTCCCGTTCTACTATCCTCCCCTAGCATTAACCCTTATATTCTGCCTCCCCCATGTCCCCACAGCCCAACAGCATGTGTTTTTTTTTTTTAAAAAGCTCCCAAAACTCTATTACCTCTCCGCTTTCCCCCGCTGAACTGAATGACGGCAGCCGCGTCCTGATTGGCTTGCGCAGCTCAGCCAATCACAGAAGCGAGGCTCGGTTTCCCGCCCCTCTGCTTGCATTCTCGCAAGCAGAGGGCCGGCAGTGCGGGCGGAGGATGAGGGGAGGAAGTAAGAGTTTGGGGAGCTTTGAAAAAACAAACATGCGGTTGGGGCTGGGGGAGATGGGGGAGCAGAATTTAAAATATATTTAGGGTGGACATAGCCTTTAAACTAGATAAAAACAATATACAGCCAAACACAATCCCCATAAAACCAAACACAATGCATATCTGTGTTATCCTAATAAGGATTAATATTAGTGCTAACAGTGCAGTCCAGGTCAAATAGGTAAAGGTAAACTGAAACAACAAGATAGTCAGTTGTTGTTGATAGGGTATGTTCTGTTTTGTGTGGATTGTATTGTTGCCACCAGCAATTGAAGTATAAAACTTAAAAAGTTTGAGAAGAAAATCGTATAATATGTGTAAAAAAACTTAGATTTAGACTTAATGGTCTTTGCAAAATAAAATTGTAAACAAAATAAGTGTCAGTCATTAAAAGTAGACAGCACTTTTTCTGAAGCCGGGGTCCACAAAACCAATTAATTCGGCTCCACCGTCATGTCAGTAACATCTATATTACAATCTATGTAACAGACTATGGAACAACTATATATAATGTAACAATCTATATTACAATCTATGTAACAGCCTATGTAATAATCTATATTACATCTATGTAACAGTCTATGTAACAATCTATATAATTGTAACAATCTATATTACAATCTATGTAACAGCCTATGTAACAATCTATATAATAATGTAACAATCTATAATTACAAATCTATGTTACAGCCTATGGAAATATCTATATATAATGTAACAATCTATATTACAATCTATGTAACACGCTATGAATAATCTATATTACAATCTATGTAACAGTCTATGTAACAATCTATATAATAATGTAACAATCTATATTACAATCTATGTAACAGCTATGTAACAATCTATATTACAATCTATGTAACAGCCATATAACAGCCTATTTAACAATCTATAAACAATCTATATAACAATCTATGTAACAATCTATATAATAATGTAACAACTATATTACAATCATGTAACAGACTATGGAACAATCTATATAATAATGTAACAATCTATTACAATCTATGTACAGCCTATGTAATAATCTATATTACAATCTATGTAACAGTCTATGTAACAATCTATAAATAATGTAACAATCTATATTACAATCTATGTAACAGCCTATGTAAAATCTTATAATAATGTAACAATCTATATACAATCTATTTACCGCCTATGGAAATATCTATATAATTGTAACAATCTATATTACAATCTATGTACACCTATGTAATAATCTATATTACAATCTATGTAACAGTCTATGTAACATCTATATAATAATGTAACAATCTATATTACAATCTATGTAACAGCCTATGTAACAATCTATATTACAATCTATGTAACAGCCATATAACACCTATTAACAATCTATATAACAATCTATATAACAATCATTAACATCTATATAATAATGTAACAATCTATATTACAATCTATGTAACAGCCTATGGAACAATCTATATTACAATCTATGTAACAATCTATATAATAATGTAACAATCTTTATTACAATCTATGTAACAGCCTATGTAACAATCTATATAATAATGTACACTCTTATTACAAACTATGTAACAGCCTATTGACCAATTTATATAATATTGTTACAATCTATATTACAATCTATGTAACAGCCTATGTAACAATCTATATAATAATGTAACAATCTATATTACAATCTATGTAACAGCCTATGGAACAATCTATATAATAATGTAACAATCTATATTACAATCTATGTAACAGCCTATGGAACAATCTATATAATATTGTAACAATCTATATTAATAATCTATGTAACAGCCTATGGAACAATCCAAATAATAATGTAACATCTATATTACAATCTATGTAACAGCCTATGGAACTCCATATTAATGTAACAATCTATATTACAATCTATGTAACAGCCTATGGAACAATCTATATAATAATGTAACAATCTATATTATAATCTATGTAACAGCCTATGTAACAATCTATATAATAATGTAACAATCTATATTACAATCTATGTAACAGCCTATGGAACAATCATATAATATGTAACAATCTATTTAACATCTTTGTAACCCCTATGTAACATCTAGGTAACAGTTATATAAAATGTAACAAATTACAATCTAAATTACAATCTTTATAACTGTCTATGTAAAAATCTATGTAACATTTTATGTAACAATCTATATAACAGTCTATACAACAATCTATGGTCACCAGGAGAAGTTTAACAGCTGAAAGCATTAAGCAGGGAGAAAGTGAATTCCATGCGTCAGAACCCCCCCCCCAAACACACCATTGAGATGACATATCAAACTGGCATAACTGACCTATTTTCTTTTAGCAGAAAAAACAGACATGACCCTGTGGAAACATAAAGGGACGTGGCAAACTTAGCCATGTTTCATTGTGACTGATTTTAGCCCTACAAGACCGAATAAAAGCCCCCCCATACAAGATATTTTAAATAATTCATCAAATGTAATTGAATTGCTCAAATATTGAAATTCATTTGTTGTCAGACCAGGTGGAAAATTTGCCTCAGACTTATCTTAGTCCCTATGAAGATCGGGGTTTAAGGTGGGGTACTTCGTGCAGTTTTTCTGATATAATTTTCGATTGTTGCACTCAATTGGAAATCCACGGGAGAACATCTGCCCATGTATGGCTAGCTTTAGCCATTTGCATTGTAATAATTTATGAATGTGTAACACCTACAAGGAGTTACATCAATGTTCCCACTAAAACAAATCAATTTGTAATCAGTATATATCTAAAGTGGTCCCTGGTCACCTACTTAGGTGATCAATAAAAGAGACCTCCTCATACAGGATGTCTACTGGGTTCAATTACAAGATGAGTGGTACAGGAAGTATCCCCTGCCTCCATTTAACCTTGACATAATTAGGAAAGCTATTTAAAAGGTGCTAGTAATCAATAAGTAAGCACTTACATGGTATTTGCAGTGGAGGTCAGCCTATCTGCAGCTAATCCAACCATGTCAAGTCCAGTTGATAGCTGATTAAAATATCTAGGATGCCCTAATTAGAAAAACAATTAAATTAAACAAAGAATGTTTCCACTGTTTTGAAAATGGGATATGGAGAAAAACTAATGTAACCTACCACAATGTCCCGCCTACATGGGATTGATGGGCCCCAAACTTTCTAACCCATATCAATTCCCATCAATAAGCATCGAAGAGATGAAATCCCAAACCATAAATGTAACAACTTATTATATTAATCCATTCTTTACTTTATCCACAATTACCTAATGAAGTCAAAGAAAATCCCAGAGCCATGATCAGTAATGGGGTTTATGGGGTTTAATGGGGTTCTTGGTTTTGGATGAGCAATTCTCAGACTTTAACGTTATTTTATCCGTGCCAATACCCGAGAAATGAAAAAATGAAATGAGCAAAATGATTATTATTAGAGAAAGAACTGCCCAGAATGCATTCCATATGCACTAGGTCCTTTAGGGCCATTTTTTAGCGATACTGCGGTAAGTTAATTTACAATCGTGGTCATAAATGTATGATCGCGATCGTACATTTACGATCGAACGTTTGTTAATTAATGAACGTTCGATCGTAAATACCGTGCTGTAGTAAACTACCGCAATGTTTCTATGGGAGTCAGAAATCTACAATTTCGTTATCGTATTTATGATTGGTATTGTAAATTTTGATTGTTAAACCGATTGTTAATCTCCGATTGGTTTAAACCATCATAAATTTACGATACCGATTGTTAAAGTTGCGGTATCGATAAAAAGTGATACCGCGGCTTCATAAATATGGCCTTTAGAGACCTACACCCCCATTGTAATAGACATAATACCTTATTGTTTGTAGTCATATTTAAATTTCAATCATGGAGACACTATGTAAAGTGCAAGTGGTTAACCGCAATAGTGTACTTTTTGTGCTTCCGTTAACTGCAGTAGCAATGTGCTTCTATCCTTGAACCACTAGAGGCACTGTTGGTCTATCAGTGAAAATAATTAAACTTCTTATGAGCATGCAGCAGGTGAAAATATGAATTCAAATAGAACATTATAGGTCCTGCTTTGTCTTATGTAAAGGGGTGGAGAGATCCTCTGTCCCCTGCAAATAAATAGTAATTCCTATGTGAAGAAATGAAAAGTATTGAATGGCTTTATTGCTGGATTATCACAGCTTAAATAAGAATGGGACAGAATATATTGGGATTGTAGATATTTGATTTAGTGCTTGAAAATCATGTGAAAATCCTTTTTTAGTTTAGCTTTGAATGAAGGAAGGCACCTAATACGGACAATACGGACAATACAGACAATGGCCGTACAAATACCTGTGAAACAATGAATGAATAGGTTTAGATAAGAACAAACAAACAGGCTCTTTGTGTCATTCTTATAGGAGATCCTTTAAGTTGTCGTAAAGCAGAACAGCCTGGCAAACCATACACCATTATAGAATGTATATTTATAAATATGCCCAATTGCAAACAAACAGCTACATTGATATTAATGTCAGACAAATGATATACGAGGCCCTGGCGAATGGGCTACTTATTCCCAGACCTATTTAATCTGTAAAGAGTTTCAGAGTTTGACTTCCTTTGTGAGTGACTGCAGGCAATTCAATCTATGAATATAAATGACTCATTAATCAGAATATGATGCCCAGTGAGCTGGTTGCAGGCTCAGTTCTAGAATTAGGAAATCTACCCCTATAAAGAAGCCTTTGTACAGGAAACTTATAATTTGTTTGTACTACAACCAACCCACATTCTCAATTGGGGGAGAATTCAGCACAAAAACATCGGTGCAGTCCATCATCCGCCTGTCTGCCTGGCGAGCTGTTATCATGTTCTTGCACATGGGCTGGAATAAAGCTTTCAGTGAGATGCAATTTTCTAAGCCATTTAATAGAATGAGCAGGTTGGATTATTTCCAGTACAGGGGAAAAGCCTGCACGTCATTTCTAAAGCTTGTCTAGTACAGAGGAAAATACATTGGAACCACACAGGAAGCTGTATAGTGCATTGCATGCCATCTTACTGTATGGGGAAAAAGACTTGAATGAAAATTTTTGAATTGTACAGTTGCATATTTGCACACAGGACAGGCACGTGGCCAAGCTGTTATGCAGTGGGTCTAATTGTGTGTGTGCATGACAGTGACTCATTGTTTGTACAGTGTAGAATCAGAAGCCCAGTAGCACACAATGATCTTATATTTTTATACTTGCCTAGGGCCTTATATGCAACTTAAGTGATCATGCAAATAAATTGTGCCCCAATACTATGACACTTAAAGCACAATTTGCAATTTGCAATGTTTTTAAACAATCCAGAGTTTGGAAAAAAAAACAATCTATATAATAATGTAACAATCTATATTACAATCTATGTAACAGACTATGGAACAATCTATATAATAATGTAACAATCTATATTACAATCTATGTAACAGCCAGCTGTTACATAGATTGTATATAGATTTTACATTATTATATAGATTGTTACATAGGCTGTTCCATCAGATTATAATATAGATTGTTACATTAATTATATAGATTGTTCCATAGGCTGTTAATAGATTGTAATATAGATTGTTACATTATAATGGATTGTTCCATAGGCTGTTACATAGATTGTAATATAGATGTTACATATTATTTGGATTGTTCCATAGGCTGTTACTATAGATTATATCATATAGATTGTTACATATTATATAGATTGTTCATAGGCTGTTACATAGATGTAATTTAGATTGTAGTAATTATATAGATTGTTCACATAGCGTGTTTACATAGATTGTAATATAGATTGTTACATATTATAGATGTACACGTTGTTACATAGATTGTAATATAGATTGGTAACAATATTATATAAATTGTCAATAGGCTGTTACATAGTTTGTAAATAGATTGTAATATTATATAGATTGTTTACATAGGCTGTTACATAGATTGTACTAAAGATTGTTACATTATTATATAGATTGTTACATAATTGTATATAGATGTTGTTCCTAGGCTGTTAATAGATTGTAATATAGATTGTTACATTATTATAGATTGACATAGATGTTATATAGATTGTAATAGATTGTTAAATAGGCTGTTATATAGCTGTTACATGATTGTTAATATAGATTGGTACATAGGCTGTTACATAGATTGTAAATAGATGTGTTACATATATATAGATTGTTACATAGACTGTTACATAGATTGTAATATAGATTATTACATAGGTTGTTACATAGATTGTAATATAGATTGTTACATTATATATTAGAATTTCCATAGGCTGTAACAAGATTGTAATATAGTTGTTACATTATATATAGACTGTTAAATAGGCTGTACAAGATTGTAATATAGATGTACATTATTATATAGATTGTTACATAGAACTGTTACATAGATTGTAATTATAGATATTACATAGGCTGTTACAAGATTGTAATATAGATTGTTACATTATTATATAGATGTGTTCCATAGTCTGTTACATAGATTGTAATATAGATTGTTACATATTATATAGATTGTTACATAGATTGTTATATAGATTGTTATTAGAGTTGTTAAATAGGCTGTTATATAGGTGTTACATAGATTGTATATAGATTGTTACTAGCTGTTACATAGATTGTAATATAGATTGTTACATTATATATATTACATGACTGTTAATAGATTGTAATATAGATTATACATAGGCTGTTGTTACATAGATGTAATATAGATTGTTACATATTTTATATAGATATTTCCATAGGCTTGTAACATAGATTGTATATAGATTGTTACATTATTAATAGATTGTACATAGGCTGTTACATAGATTGTAATAAGATGTACATATTATATAGATGTTACATAGACTCTTAATAGATTGTAATATAGATTAGTACATAGGCTGTTACATAGATTGTAATATAGATTGTTACATTATTATATAGATTGTTCCATAGTGCTGTTACATAGATTGTAATACTAGATTGTTTACATTAGTAATTTATAGATTGTTACATAGATGTTATTATATGTTATATGATTGTAAATAGGCTGTATATAGGTGTGTACATGATGTGTATTGATTTGTTACATAGGAGTGTTACATAGTTGTATTTATGGATTGTTACAGCTTATTATAGATTGACATAGATGTTACATAGATTGATATAGATTTAATAGGTGTAGTATAGGATGTAATATAATGGTTACATATCTATATAGATTTTTACATAGATCTTACATAGATTGTAATATAGATATACATAGGTGTACATAGATGTTCTAAGATTGTTATTATTCTATTAGATTGTTCTATAGTTAGACCTAGATTGTATAAGATTGTTACATTATTATATAGATTTTACATAGATGTGATATAGATTGTTATATTAGATTGTAACTAGGCTGTGAATAGACTTCTTATAGATGTAATATAGATATTACATAGGGCTGTTACATGTATTGTATATAGATTGTTACATTATTATATAGATTGTTCATGTCTGTTAATAGATTGTAATAGATTGTTACATTATTATATAGATGTTTACATAGGTGTTATATAGATTGTAATAGATTGGTAATATATAGGTGTTATATAGGCTGTTACATAGATTGATATATAGATTGTTACATAGGCTGTTTACATAGATTGTAATATAGATTGTTTACATGATTTATAGATTGGTAATAGTTGTTACATTTATATAGATGTTCCATAGGCTGTGTAACATAGATTGTAATATAGATTGTTAATATTATATAGATGTGTCATAGGCTGTTACATAGATTGTAATATAGATTGTACATTATATATAGAATGTTACATAGGAATTTATAGATTTGTAATATAGATTATTACATAGGCTGTTACATAGATTGTAATAAGATGTTACATTATTATATAGATTGTTCCATAGTCTGTATCAGATTGTAATATAGATTGTTACATTATATATAGATTGTTCCAAGGCTGTTACATAGATTGGAATAGATTGTCACATTTTAATTGAGTTGCGATTGAGAAGAAGCATTGTTTGCCGCAGCATAGAGAAATGTCTGCCTGAGGTGATTGCTTAGACTGGGTTTAGATACAGTACTTACAATATCTACTACACTAGGATGGAGCTTAGGACCATATTCATAAAGGCACGGTATCACTTTTAGTGATACCGCATGTTAGAATAAATATCCTCACTAGCCCCGGACTCTGATGATGCCTGTCAGACTCATATAGACCTTCAGCACTGGGAGAAATGGATCACACAACCCGCGTGGTGTAGTAGAGCCCAGTTTCTCTGGTTATTCACATGTTACATTGGGTTTTCACAAAGAAAAAAAGTGGGCGTGGCACAGACACGTGTCTGCCGATGACGTAATAAAAAACCTTTGGAATGTAGGAGGCAAAAGACCTTGAGATAACGTATTATCTATGGCCATGAGAAACAGCTTGGGCTTGGTTCATTTTGAGAAAAACAGAAGTAAGTAATATGGACACAAAAATGGCGCTCGAAAAACAAAATGGTGCACTATTAGGCTAAGTGATTATACAGAATATATAAAAACCTAACACCGCACCCTTAACAACGGTTTACAAAAAATTAATGATAACCATCGTATATTATCAATATCATTGTAAATCTACCATAACGGGATTGTAGATTTACGATCCCCCATAAAATACATTGTAGTAGTTTACTTCATACTGGTATTCTATGATCGAGATGTTCGTAATTAACAAACGTTTGGTTTAATGTATGACCACGTTATAACCTGTGGTATCGCTAATTATAATACCACGCATTATCAATATGGGCCTTAGAGCCAATTTATTGAATTTGTAAAAGTATGCCAAGGCGGACTATTTTCCAACCATCAATGTACAATTCCATGCTGTAGTAAATTACACAATAGTATTGTATAGTGATCTACAATTACCATCATGGTTGTAAATGCACGAGTGGGATCGAATTGGATGACTGTAATCAGAATTTTTCATCCGCAATTATAATTTGGCAATCAAGTAGATTGAATGAAGAGCCAAGGAATTTTTAGCTGCATGAAAGAAAAAGTAGAAATTTTGCATTATATACAGAGCTAATATTAGCATGTCCTGGTCAGGAACTAACAAATATGTTGTTAAAATGTTGAGTATATGGATCTATATTTTTAGGGGTGTTTCTATATTAATGTATACAGTTTATGGTACATGTGTTTATCCATGTGTGCGGACATCCACACATTGGGTTGGCAATTGTGATATTGACTTTTATGTTATAACCTCTATATACCTAGTTGTGGGTATTACCTTTCTAAACTATAAAGGAAGGTGCTATCAAAACGTTGCTGAACACACACTAATAAATAGGTTTCCATTAGATCAGTTTAAGCATTTGATGGGCGAGCTCGTTCATTGTTGACATTGGAATTCATACACAGTTCTAAGTCCATGGCATGACATATTTTTTTTTCCAATTCTATTAGATAACCTACCACCTTATGCAATATTTGCTAAAAAAAATATAAAGGGACACAATTACTCATGCAGTAGACTGACAGACTTTCGGCTCCTCCTCCAGTCAGTGTCATTGTCACCTTCCTATCTCAGGATAGGCAAGCATTGTTTAAAGAAGGAGATCTGACAACCCGGAGAGACCCAGAGTGCATTTATTCATATTTAACCTAAATTACTCACATTGTGTCACTGTCTCATCTTATTCTTATTTTACATGTGGTCAAGGGGGGGTCAAAGAGAAGTAGGGAAAGCAGAGAGGAATCCTAATATATTAAACGGGCATCTATAGGGCGAAAATTAACTTGTTTTTCTTTCCTTTCCATGAGTCTCTAATTCCCCACAACCCCCAAGAGTTCTATAATCCCACACCCACCAGATTCCCTACTGGTCCTGAGATACACCAGTTTAGAAGAATACATGATGATCCTCTACTCCACTTGGACAGTCAATCAAATCCCTGTGATGTGATCCCTCCCTCCATGCTCTGTAATTAACATAGAGAGATAAGAGCTGTAGCAGGGGAGAGAGGTAGCTTGATGGTAGGAATAGGCTGAATTGACCCCCCTCTTAATAGATTAATGATTATTGATGGGTCACAAAGAGAGAGATCTAAACTGTTATGAATCTCATTCTTCGGTCTCCAGGACAGCTTTTGATTTTCTGTTGTGTGGGGTGTGTGTTTTCAGATTGTTGAACTTTAACTCCTACTTGCACATGATAAGCTGTGTCGGTTAGGCCGGAGTTGAGACATCGGAGTGGGTGGTAACAGAGGGGGGGGAGAGAAGGAGGGGGCTGCACACAGATCTGACACCATGGGTGACAACAGAGTCACTGAAAGAGATAGGATTTAAGGGCAGCACAGAGTACATGAATTTAACTTTGCAATGGGCCAATGTGTTTTTTTTCATATAGATGCCCTTTAACACTGTTCTTCCCAGCTGTTCTCAGCACTTGGCTTTACAATGACCCAACATTTCACTACATAGGACTTTTGGTGGTTTTCTTTCAAGCTTGATTTTCCAAAAAATATTCAAAGTATTAAAACGAACTAAAGAGGTTTAAGCAAATATAAGTTATTCCTTGTTCACAACCAAAAACTTAGATTAGTTTAATGCATGTTTGCTGTGTTGTCTGTGTTACAGCGTGGAGGAACTTTCATTGAGTGACAACTTTCCTAAGATGATCTCCAATCTTCTGTTTGGTCCAGGACCTTACTGTTTCAACCAGAAATAGTACCAATGTGGAGTAATAGAACGGCCTTGTGATTGACTGCCACACTAGATGAATTGATGGATAAAATGCTGAATGAAATTAACAATTACTTTAACAATGGCATCTTGTTGACTAATGTTACTGGTACATTGTCAACTAACGGGTACCAGTGCAGATGATTAGGTCAGTTGGTTAACTGTGATTGCTCTTTTTTTTGTTCTGAAACTGGTTTGTTTCTTTGTTAAAGGGAAGTCCACCCTTAAAACAAAAAAACTGATGGCTTTTCAGCTATCTGCCTCAACCCCAACTGCCATTTTACCCGTTTATCACATGCATTTGTAGCCAGTATTAAATGATACGTTTATTTCTTTCTCCGAAAAGTATCTGCCTCCCTCTGCTCAATGGGCTTTTATTAGCGTTAGCATGTTGCAGAGGAGGCCAGTAGGGGGAAAACAGTGTCATCATTGGTTTGTAATGTCGCAGTTACACGCCTTGATTGACAGCATAGAGGGGAGAGCCAATTTAACAATAGGTACACACAATACCAATAAATCTTCCCATACGTAGTCCTATCGGATAAAACTAATAATAAACATTAAAGTGCATGTGTCCACCCCCAACCCCCCAAAGATATAAATCCCCCCACTAACTGGCCCCACCATGTAGTGTAGTTTAATCCTACCTCACATCCCAACTCCATCTGGTTTCTGTAGTCCCCACCCCAAAGTTCCAAAAACTGCCCACCAGGAGGCTAGCAGGTCCATATAGGACACTGCCTGCTACCTGGCCCTCCCGGGAGGGATTCCTGCCAGCGTGCTGCAGCGCTTCCTCCCCTCCCTCCCCCTCCCTCCCCCTCCCTCCTCTCCCTCCCGTTCTACTATCCCTCCCCTAGCAATTAAACCCCCTTAATATTCTGCTCCCCATGTCCCCCAGCCCAACCGATGTTTTTTTTTTTTAAAAAGTCCCCAAACTCTTACTTACTCCCGCTTTCCCCCGCTGCACTGAATGACCGGCGCCGCGTCCGTGATTGGCTGCCGCTCAGCCAAATCACAGACGCGACTTGCCGGTCCGCCCCTCTGTTGCATTCTCGCAAGAGAGGGCGCCAGTTGCGGCGGAGGATCGAGGGGAGGTAGTAAGAGTTTGGGGAGCTTTTTGAAAAAAACAAAACATTGCGGTTGGGGCGGGGAGAGTGGGGAGCAGAATATTAAAATTCTATTTTAGGGTGGACATAGCCTTAACTAGATGATAAACACAATATAAAGGCAAACCAATCCCACATATAAAACAAACACAATGCATAGTCTGTCCTGTTTCCTAATAAGGATTATATTGCTGCTAACAGTGCAGTCCAGGTTCTAAATAGGTAAAGGTAACTTGAAACAACAAGATAGTCTGTTTGTTGAAGGGATCTTTTCTGTTTGGTGGATTTATTTGTTGCACCCAGACAATTGAAGTATAAAACTGTAAAAGTTTGGAGAAATATTATATATGTTGTAAAAAACTTAGAGATAGACTATAATGTGTCTTTGCAAAATAAAATTGTAAACTAAAATAAAGTGTCAGTCCATTATTAAAAGTATGACAGCATTTTTTCTGAAGCCGGGTCCCACACAAACCAATAATCGGCTCCACCGTCATTTCAGTGGTAGGTGATTGGGCCAAAATATTGGATGGTTACTTCGTACGGACGCTACCAACCACCATCCCGTCATTCTTCAAATAAGACACATCTGAAAAACCATGCCGATCATGCAGACCTTATGAACCGCACTATTGAACATGGCGAACTGTTGGCCACAGCTACTTTGCCGTGACCGACAGTCTTTCGTTCCTGGCCAACGGCTTGGAAGTGCTGAAGGTCAGTCGGGGGACGAAATTGAAAGCTGTGTGTACCACCTTAAAGACAAGGGTAATTCCAAAACACTGTTGGAAATAATTGGGTCCTGTGGTGACATTCCTTTTGCATCTCTGTAATGCATCCTTTGGTGAGGAAGTTTGTTTTGTATCCACTGGACTTAGGTATCCCCAACTATTGGAAATAAAAGTTCCTCACAGGGTCTAAACTGGATCTTCACTGGTTAGCGTGTTTTTTCTTGCAATGTGCAATGACGCCTGGAGGATGTTCTTCTGTTGAAGTTGGCATCGACACTATGGGGTGATGTAATGTGTGTTGTGTGTGTATTAACCATAAATTAAGAGTAATTGTAATTGGGGAATATAATGGCATGCTAAACAATTGTGCGTATCTTCGATAGACGTTCCTGAACGTCCCAGAGGTTTTACCAGCCCTCCCCGATTTTTCCTATCGCAGGAGTGTAACTAATGGCAGCAACCGTGGTCAGTCCACAGTAAGGACCAGAAGAGGGGAAATCAAACGGTCATTTCTGGGTGGGTAGAGAAGGCATGTGGTATGCCCTTAGGTAGAAACTATGATAAATTTGGAAGAAAGGGCGTCATGTTGTTTACCTAAAACAGGGAATCCTTCAAATTAGGTTATTATTATACCTGTGATAGTCATATGCTGCATATTGACTGTGGTGCCCGTGTGGGTCCTCTATATGTTGGCATAAATCCAGGTCTCCACACAGATCTAGTGTCCAACTAGATTCCGTTGCTAACACTGTATAGAGTCATAGAGGGACATGATGCTGAGAGCCCTCAAATACTATGGTGTTTGATGTAGTATCCTGCTGTGCCATTTAGGGGAGAGAGTCACAAGCTTTAACCCACCAAAGAGAGTGTGGGATTCATAGACTTGGATCTCTAGCACCTAATGGTTTGAACCAGGGACTATACCCGTATTGTTTATATAGATTAGGTCAGTGTTCTTATGGGAATCTTCTAGGGGCAGCTAGGCAATTGTGGCGTGTTTCTCGTTTGGGACCTGATGCAAATAGTGTGGGGGAGGGATTTTGAGTAGGTCATTTCCTTTATTATCTTAATACACCTTGTTTTATTGTAAGATGTACAGCCATTTTTCACCTGAGGAAGGGGACTTCTTTTCCCCGAAACGTGTGAATTGTTTGCTTCTGTACTAGTCAAGATATCCTGAGATTCATTGAGTGCAGTGTCGTTTGAACGATTATATATATTATATATATATGTATATTATATATATACAATACAAGAAATTGAAAAGGTTAGACATTAGGAAACTTCAGACTGGGGGTACCTTGACTGGTTGGAAGGATTTGTCATCATGTGATCACGTAATGTATACTAAAAACCCACGTTGTTTATAAAGTATGCGCCAGTGTGGCATATAATGTATTGTTGGGGCTAGGAATGTGCATGATTCTTTTTTATGTTTGTATTATATATGAATATATATATAATCTATAATATATTATATATATTATATATATATCATATTTTATATATACTCTATTTATTATATATATCTTACAGAAAAACTCGGCCACTCGCATGACTTTCGATAGGTTCCATTTTTTATTCCACCAAAAACCATAGCCCCGCACGCTGACATGATCTTCAACACGCCCCCCAGTCTTCGACCATTGTGTCCATGCTCCAATAGTTTACAATGTGGATCATCGTGTTCTACCATACACTGGGCTTCACCTTGTGGTCTCTTGCGCGCCACTCTCTCCCCCTATGGTTACTATGTTGACGACTACAGGTGCGACTCGTACCTTTGCCTATGATGAGAGCATGGAGCGCCGCTCATAAATCGTTGAGACCCCCTCTTTAGCTAGACATCAGTTGCCGAGCGTATGCAGCCCCCTCTCGAGGGAACGATCGCTCGTCCACCGGGAGGGGAAGAGGGGGCGACTTGTCCTCAGGTACGAAAGGCGACTAGTGCAGCGCCAGCCCCAGATTCCCGAGGCCCGGCGGCACGAAGCGCCCTCGAGACTAAACCTGTCATCTGGCCTTAGCCTTGACTGTCTTCGCCCCCCGAAGTACACGAGGGAACAAGACGGCCCTCCCAATCGCATAGAGACCGCGAAGAAGAGTGGTACCCATCCCCGACCAGCCCCAAGATCTAGTTACCACTAAGCGCACAGCAGGAGTGATACGAGATGCGCCCACCCCTCCAGGGTGCTCACGTGCATCAGCTACGAGACGCCCAAATAGTCACGCTAACTACCGTATAAAAAGTGTAACAGAAGAAATGGGAAGTCCGACAGCGCGGAAAACACCTACTAAGCCGTATGTAGAAACCAGGAGCAGGGGTTGGTACAGGAAAAAGGGAGGTACACGAAAGGGGTAGGACGTTGAGGGATGGATAGAGGGGAAAGCAAGATATATAGAGGCGAAGACAAGCGACGATCGCTATGAAGGGAAGAGATAGAACAACACATATTGGGGGGTAATATACGTGGAGTGAAAAATAGTAACCAGAGCTCCAGGACTAAGTCCTGGTACATCCGGCCCTCCGCAAAAATGAGTATGCGGTTCTACAGAATAACAATATGATCAACCCTATATATCAGTAAGAATGATAGTTAATCGATCTCTGCCTATTGCATACATACTAGTATAGCGCCTCCACATAGTGAGGAAAATTAGGCTTACCCTAGCCTTGGTCCCCATTGCATTTCATCTAGACTCCTCATGAGTAAAAGCGGGTCCCATCTGATTTCAAGTAAAAAATAGCTTTACTATTATCCTATCATTCTTATGATATATAAGGTTTATACATATGTTATTATTTATAAAAGCCATTTTTGCGGAGGGCGTTAATGTACCGAGGAAACTGAGGTCACTGGGAGCTCTGGTTACATATAATTGTTACTCAGTATGGTATACCCCAACAATAATGGTGTGGTGTCAAGGGATCAGATGTCAATATTAAGCCCATAAATCCAGCCCCTTGTACTATTTTACCCCGTGTTTCACGTCTACACAGATAGAAGACACGTAAGATAGTTCCATGCTAGTAATGTTATCAATTTACTAGAACATTGTAGATACGTATTTATGTATTATTGTAGAGCACTTAGCACTTTTTTTGAACGATCAGCATTCTTAACCATACATCGGGGTTTTTCTTGTATGCCATGTATATTATTGGGATGTCTAGCCTTTTGCTAGTACTAAGTCCAATGCTAAAGTCCATATGACAGGAGTGGATGCTCCTTGCCGGATCGGAGTTTCGGCTCTTTTCGTGACTGGCCGTTCAATCGGACACACCCATTTGCTATGGGCCGGTTGGGCCACACCACCCCCACCAATTCACATTGGTAAGCGTGCACCTTGGGACAAGATTGATCCACAGTTAAGCATTGACACGGATTGGAGCCACAGTTATTTTAAATATTGTAGCATGATGCACAGATGGGTCTGAAGGTAGGGGCCCCAATTAAGGGCGGACACATGTCAACCTCTAGTTTGAAAGAAAATTCCCGCTATTCGAAAAAGTTCTGCTTAGTGCCTCAGTTTTGCTGTAAGCGTATCTATTTGGATTGGGCACCCAGGCTGCTAAATTTGTGGAGTGCCGCTGCCAGCCAATATATATAGAGATATATATATAATATAAAATATAGAGATATAGTATATATATAAGACTATATATATATATATATATTAACACACATACCACATGGGCAATGTCTCTGATGTATAGCAGGCGGTAGGGGCATGTTTTACGCTGTAACCCTGATATTAACAATGGTTCCAATCGTAATTCAGGTTCACCTATGAACTTGCACCAGGTTGTGCTTTTGGAATATGTGACTAAGGCCTAAAGAAAAATGAGTCGTCATGATTGGGAGAAATGATTGGATTGGCCCAGGAGGAGCGGAGAGGAATTCAGTTTACTAAAGCCGACCAAGAAGGTAAAATCTTTTTAGATAGATCATATGTTACAAACCAAAAATGCATTGTCAGCTTATCATTAGAAATATCAGGGCAATTCCTTATTATCTTCCATAACCGTAGTATGCATTTGACTTAAAGCCTTGTTCCTACAACCATTGGATGATTGTGACAGTCTGTGAACTTGATTTAGAAACAGATATGTTTGTTGACTGTAAAGGAAAGTGCACTTGCTCTGTTCATACATGATGCCTGTGTGCAGGATTATAATCAGATAAGACATATGCCTTGCAGTGGCAGGGTATTACAATGCGACTTGCTAGCTCAGATGTTAGTGGGGACCAGTTCTATTGAAATAGCCAAGGAAATAAAACCCGAATTAAAATCAAGCTGTGTATTCAAAGGAACATTTCTTTCCGCGTGCCGCGCAGAGATTAGAGGATCAATAATTATTGTGATGGATAGCATCCAATTCGTTTACATTGTCCTTATCAGAGACCGTTGATCGCTTCCTGGCTTTTATCCCCTTTTTGTCCGGCTGAACGCTATTTAATCCACAAAAAAACCATTTCCTCTTGTGCACTGAATTTCTATTTTTTAAAGAAGCCGACGGCTTCACATTCCAAGCTTCCCAAACGTTCCATCAAATGCTCAGTGTTAGCTGATCAAGATGGAGTGCTATTGTAACTTTGACCAGGACAGCATTTTCTTATTTTACAGCTTAATTAGAAGGTTTAATATTATAACACTAAATGTAGTAAGACATTCAGAACTTTTGCTAAACAAAAGTGGCCCCTTAAATCCTTTGAATGTTTTGACCAGGGGGATGTCAAACGTGATTATCTGCAGATGCTATTTGAAAAACTAACAAGACTGCCCAACAATGGGCGCACATTAAAGAGTCTGGACCCAGAGAATGCTGGGGTTGTAGTTTTCCCTCATCTGAGGGCGAATTTGACAACCCAGAGAGTAAAATGAACAGGACATTGTTTGATTCTCAACTACAGATTTTTAATCCAATCCAAAACCCCCTCTGTTAGACCAGGAAACAAAAAAACAGTTAATAAATCTTTAGGCATTCATTATAGACACAAGATGCAATATTGTGGCCACGCACAAGACAAATGGCCATTTCAGGTATTGTTACTCGTTGGATTCCCTTGAGACAGCACTAGTTCACCCTACTGTGCAGTAATGGCGATACTGCGCCACTTTCGTTTGGTTGTAGTCAGCAAATCTACTGTGTAACGGTTCCTTATGAGGCAAAACGGAGAATGCTAAAGTACAGGTATTAGGGAAGAGCAGGGAATTAAAGTGGAAGGAGAGATTGAAATCATGAAGATTGATGTCACCAAATATGTCACAATAGTGCTATAAATTGTTTAGTAGTGCAAGGGGATTTCTGAAAAATCACTTGCAGCACAATCTTTGAAAAAAACCTGGTGTAAATTGATAAGCGTAAGGCGGTTAAGGTGTGTGCTCCAATTGTGGGGCTTTAAAAACCACCAGAAACATAAATCAGGTTTGTACTGCATAGATTATTATTATTATTACATTGGTAGAATGGGTTTTCACACCAATATGGTGAATAAATTAAACCTCTATATAGGCATTTGCAAAGGTTGCTTGTGCTTAACAGTTACAATATGTATATAATGTCCTTAGCGTTTCATTTACTGTCCCTTTAGTAGAGATAAAACAAAATTTCCTATTGAATCACAGGGTTGATTGCTGCAATGGTGCAGTAAGTTTAGACTAGAGGACTGTTATAGCTAGGGACATCCTAAATCCCCTTAAACCTATAGAGGGACTTTTTGCTCTAGAAGTTCCCAAGGTTTGTCTGTGCATAAATACGGTTAAAATCCCAGGCTAAAGACTGTGTCTCTTAAGCTTAGTAGATCTTATTCTACGGAAACAGAATTACTTTTGCTATTTTTCATGTTTAAAGTTCCAGAACCGAATTAAAACAAAATCCATAGCAATCACGGCATATTCTACACAGTGTTGTAACTTGTGGTTTTTTTCTACATTCTGATTATTCCAAAGTGGACAAATGTTTCTTTCTTTATGCAAGAGCGTGCAAATTTCTGCTTTTAGGAATTGGAAAGGTAGGACCGATACCAAGATGGAAATCTATAAAGCTATTATGCATTCTTCATCATTTTAAAAACTAACGCCTGTTTAGTCGTGCAGGCTGGCAGGAGATTGTCAACTCATCAAATTCAACCTTTTTAATTTCAATTTATCCTGATTAAATGGCCTGTTCAAAGTGATCCAACATCCGGGGGATACTAGAAGTTAACATGGATTTGGATTCTGTAGATGATGCATGTGGAAGTTAAAATTGTTCTCTGTGATGGCTATTTACCTTTTTCAGCAAATACAGCCAAATGTCAGTGTTATCTATATTATAATTATCTATAGCATATTTTTATTTTAATTTCATTGTTGATTCTAAAACAAATTCTATGGATACGGCTACTTGGGGGTGGTGCAATTAAAGGTAAAAGGTTGCCTGTGGAAATAAGATTTAGCAACCTACAGAGGTGTTCTAATGCAGTCGGGGGTGTTTGTAAAAACCAGGGGAGACAGATGTGCTGCAATCGTAGGGGGGCCCATCTTCGTATTTTTCCTATGACGATATAGCCTGCCTCGCAGAAACCACCACCTGTCCTGAAGCAGGGATAGGGCACCCCACTATAGTTTTGCTGGGGACCAGTGATTCCTAGTTAAGCCCACTGTATGAAAGACTCGCCTCCTCCCAGAAAAACCGCCATTGTGAATGAAAGGCACACACGAGGAGAGAAACGTCCCACCAAACAGTGCTTTGAGGGGGAGCCAGTGATTCCTATTTATGCCACTGGTAGAACACACAAAAGTGTGTCTAAAGGTGGCCTACATTAGGACGATTTTTACTTACCCAATACGACGATCCACGGACATTAGACCAATTTGCCAGATACACGCCCTTCCTGTTTTTCTTTTACCACCAACATGGGATCGCAGAAGAATGAAGGGGATTTGCGGATGCAGTCCGGGTCCCAAAGAAGAATGGGAAAGGCGGGTCCAGCAAGGATCGGTCTAATGTGGTATGGTAGGGTAAGTAACCTCCGTCTTAGCGTTACTCATCAATGAATAGTGTGTTTTGGAGAATCTCGATGATGGGTGGATTCAATTCAAGATCTTGAAAGGTGGCTAAACTGCCTACTAAATGAAAATAGACATAATACTTCTATTCATCAGTTAACACGGTCACCAATGCTTGTTTTTCCAGCCCCGTCAAAATGTCGTGAGCACAAATAACGGACCTAGAAATATAAGCTGAAATTATTTTCATATTTAAAAAAATCAACTGTTTACCAATTATTTTCTTCTATAGGGGAATTGAGATTAAGCATGCAATATATTCCTTTTTTGTAATATTTTGTGTATGATGCTAGTGAGTTAAAATGATCATGTTGCCTGATCCAGCATTCAGATAAACTAAAATAGAAACAGCAAATTCTGTTATGACCACTAGGGCTTACTGTACCTAACATTGGAATGGGAATGAAAAATACTTCAGCCAATGTAAAGCTAATGGACTTAGTTACAAGTAAACAAGGTGACAGTTACCATGTGGAGAAGATACATGAAAAAGGGTGTGTTGCATGTTCCAGGATTAGCATTGCCTTAAAGCTAAAGGCTTATATAACAATAATCTCTGCAATTATAATTTTTCATTCCCTTAAGGGTAATATGTTTGTTCAAAATAATTATTATATCCCCACATTTGTGGCATCCACACGGGAACATTATTTGCAGAATCGTCCATTTCTGGAGATTGATGTTGACTGTTTATAATATTCTCCGTACAGTGATGATGTTCTTAGTACCCCAGGAGCTGCCATCAAACCAATGAAGCCGTTGATGAAACCTAAAATATGTTATTATGGGGAATTGCATCTCTCCCCCAGAGCTGATACTGACCTCACATTATTATGTTTACAATATATAAGGTGACTCAAATTAAAAGGGAGGCAGCGTGGAATACTCTTATAATAAGAAATATAATGTTAATGTCACTGGGCTGTGGATTTATTATTAAGACCAAATGTTCCACTGCAGCTCCATTACCATAAGATAAAGTAAAACTGTAATTCTAAAAGAAATCTTAAGAGTTGTTACATTGCGTGATGATGCCAGAGAGAGAGCGATTGCCTCTTCATAGGGTGAAGGGGGGACGCTTTCTGGGTATGCGCATTGCAGGACGGGCATTTGTGGGCAAAAACTCTGATGTAATACACACTAAGGGGTGCATTATCTTAACTTATGTATAACAGTCGCTACCTTATGATATTTGTCAATTGTATATAGTGATGTGAGAATAACCGCTTTATAAGCCATGTGTTTCGAGACCTTACAAATTAGACATTTCTTAAATAAGTAAATCATTAAATGACATTTTGAAAGATAAAGTAACTCGTGTTTAATAGTTACACTATACCGGGGGTATAGGTTTATTTATAAAAGCCGCCACTTGGGGGAGGATGCAGCGCTGTACCGTAACGAAATACAATATTGTCATACAGATTGATGTATCATGCCGGTATAATTGTTAATAGTGTTGGGTGGCAAGGACTATTAAAGACATATGATTGATAGACCATATCCTAGATTGTTCCTATGGAATCTCAGGCCAAAAGGGAATAGTAATGGACTTGACTTTGGTTGAAATGTGTTGTGATAGATTCATTGAGAAGAGTAGCGATGTATTACTAGGACTCCAGGTGGTGCGGTGGTGCGCGCTATCTACTTTATGCTATGTTGATTTGCACGTTTCAAGAGTCCCAGAAGTTTAAAGAGAATAGGAATGGCCCAGCGCTACACGATTGGTTGCATTCACATCAGAACATTGAATTACGTGTTCTTACTTTAATTTCTACCAATGTCTCACCAATTGTTTAATGAACTGTGTTTAAGAAAATGTTGTGTCTTGGCGTGGTGTTGTTCTGCAAACCTGTTCAATTTCATAGGAATCCTGTTAAGTTAGCAATGTGATATGATGCATTTGGAATTATGTTATTGATTGTATAAATGCAATCCAAGTACATTGCACTGGGATGGTTGGCTGAAAAGGAAGCATCCGCGGAATTGTGATAATATGCTAACAGAGCGATGACCAACGGCCCCGCTCCTGTTGCTGGAGATTAAGTCACAATACCGATGTTATATCGCCACAAGCAATGGGATGATATTGTGAAAGGAGGAGCATTCTCTAAAACAGGTTGATGAGCTGGCTTTAAAGTGCCTTACATAGACAAAACGGCAGCTCGCCGATGCACCGATTCAGCATATTGCATTCCCGGCTGGTTGCCGACTTGCGGGGCCCTCAGGCCTTGGGTGTAATTATTACTGTGGATATCAGCCAAATCTGGCAGAATTCTTGATGCGGAGCTGGAGCAAATTTAGTATGATTTTTTCTTTACATGCTGGACAATTGTATATCGATGGTATGGCACCCTATGGAACAATCCATATAATAATGTAACAATCTATATTACAATCTTTGTAACAGCCTATGTAACAATCTAGGTAACAGTTTATATAAAATGTAACAAATGTAACAATCTAAATTACAATCTTTATAACTGTCTATGTAAAAATCTATGTAACATTTTATGTAACAATCTATATAACAGTCTATACAACAATCTATGGTCACCAGGAGAAGTTTAACAGCTGAAAGCATTAAGCAGGGAGAAAGTGGGAATTCCATGCGTCAGAACCCCCCCCCCCCCAAACACACCAGTGAGATGACATATCAAACTGGCATAACTGACCTATTTTCTTTTAGCAGAAAAAACAGACATGACCCTGTGGAAACATAAAGGGACGTGGCAAACTTAGCCAATGTTTCATTGTGACTGATTATGTAGCCCATACAAGACCTAGAATAAAGCCCCCCCATACAAGATATTTTAAATAATTCATCAAATGTAATTGAATTGCTCAAAATATTGAAATTCATTTGTTGTCAGACCAGGTGGAAAATTTGCCTCAGACATTATCTTAGTCCCTATGAAGATCGGGTTTTAGGTGGGGTACTTCGTGCAGTTTTTCTGATATAATTTTCGATTGTTGCACTCAATTGGAAATCCGACGGGGAAGAACATCTGCCCATGTATGGCTAGCTTTAGCCATTTGCATTGTAATAATTTATGAATGTGTAACACCTACAAGGAGTTACATTCAATGTTCCCACTAAAACAAATCAATTTGTAATCAGTATATTATCTAAAGTGGTCCCTGGTCACCTACTTAAGGTGATCAATAAAAGAGACCTCCTCATACAAGGATGTCTACTGGGTTCAATTACAAGATGAGTGGTACAGGAAGTATTCCCCTGCCTCCATTTAACCTTGACATAATTAGGAAAGCTATTTAAAAGGTGCTAGTAATCAAATAAGTTAAAGCACTTACATGTTTGTATTTGCAGTGGAGGTCAGCCAGTCTGCAGCTAATCCAACCATGTCAAGTCCAGTTGATAGCTGATTAAAATATCTAGGATGCCCTAAGTAGAAAAACAATTAAAATTAAAACAAAGAATGTTTCCACTGTTTTGAAAATGGGATATGGAGAAAAACTAATGTAACCTACCACAATGTCCCGCCTACATGGGATTGATGGGCCCCAAACTGTTCTAACCCATATCAATTCCCATCAATAAGCATCGAAGAGATGAAATCCCAAACCATAAATGTAACAACTTAATTATATTAATCCATTCTTTACTTTATCCACAATTACCTAATGAAGTCAAAGAAAATCCCAGAGCCATGATCAGTAATGGGGTTTAATGGGGTTTAATGGGGTTCTTGGTTTTGGATGAGCAATTCTCAGACTTTAACGTTATTTTATCCGTGCCAATACCCAGAGAAATGAAAAAATGAAATGAGCAAAATGATTATTATTAGAGAAAGAACTGCCCAGAATGCATTCCATATGCACTAGGTCCTTTAGGGCCATATTTTTAGCGATACTGCGGCTAAGTTAATTTACAATCGTGGTCATAAATGTATGATCGCGATCGTACATTTACGATCGAACGTTTGTTAATTAATGAACGTTCGATCGTAGAATACCGTGCTGTAGTAAACTACCGCAATGGTATTCTATGGGGATCAGAAATCTACAATTTCGTTATCGTAGATTTATGATTGGTATTGTAAATTTATGATTGTTAAACCGATTGTTAATCTCCGATTGGTTTAACCATCATAAATTTACGATACCGATTGTTAAAGTTGCGGTATCGATAAAAAGTGATACCGCGGCTTCATAAATATGGCCTTTAGAGACCTACACCCCATTGTAATAGACATAATACCTTATTGTTTTGTAGTCATATTTAAATTTCAATCATTGTAGTTTATATGATACCCTTATGGAGACACTATGTAAAGTGCAAGTGGTTAACCGCAAATAGTGTACTTTTTGTGCTTCCGTTAACTGCAGTAGCAATGTGCTTCTATCCTTGAACCACTAGAGGCACTGTTGGTCTATCAGTGAATAATAATTTAACTTCTTATGAGCAATGCAGCAGGTGAAAATATGAATTCAAATAGAACATTATAGGTCCTGCTTTGTCTTATGTAAAGGGGTGGAGAGATCCTCTGTCCCCTGCAAATAAATAGTAATTTCCTATGTGAAGAAATGAAAAGTATTGAATGGCTTTATTGCTGGATTATCACAGCTTAAATAAAGAATGGGACAGAATATATTGGGATTGTAGATATTTGATTTAGTGCTTGAAAATCAGTGAGAAAATCCTTTTTTTAGTTTAGCTGTGAATGAAAAGGAAGCACCTAATACGGACAATACGGACAATACAGACAATGGCCGTACAAATACCTGTGAGAAACAATGAATGAATAAGGTTTAGATAAGAACAAACAAACAGGGCTCTTTGTGTCATTCTTATAGGAGATCCTTTAAGGTGTCGTAAAGCAGAGAACAGCCTGGCAAACCATACACCATTATAGATATGTATATTTATAAATATGCCCAATTGCAAACAAACAGCTACAATTGATATTAATGTCAGACAAATGATATACGAGGCCCTGGCGAATGGGCGACTTTATTCCCAGACCTATTTAATCTGTAAAGAGTTTCAAAGATTTGACTTCCAGTTGTAGAGTGACTGCAGGCAATTCAATCTATGAATATAAATGACTCATTAGTTATGAGTCAGAATATGATGCCCAGTGAGCTGGTTGCAGGCTCAGTTCTAGAATTAGGAAATCTACCCCTATAAAGAAGCCTTTGTACAGGAATACTTTATAATTTGTTTGTAGCTACAACCCAACCACATTCTCAGATTGGGGGAGAATTCAGCACAAAGAACATCGGTGCAGTCCATCATCCGCCTGTCTGCCTGGCGAGCTGTTATCATGTTCTTGCACATGGGCTGGGAATAAAGCTTTCAGTGGAGATGCAATTTTCTAAGCCATTTAATAGAATGAGCAGGTTGGATTATTTCCAGTACAGGGGAAAAGCCTGCACGTCATTTCTAAAGCTTGTCTAGTACAGAGGAAAATACATTGGAACCACACAGGAAGCTGTATATGTGCATTGCATGCCATCTTACTGTATGGGGAAAAAGACTTGAATGAAAATATTTTGAATTGTACAGTTGCATATTTGCACACAGGACAGGCACGTGGCCAAGCTGTTATGCAGTGGGTCTAATTGTGTGTGTGACATGACAGTGACTCGGTGTTTGTACAGTGTAGTAGATCAGAAGCCCAGTAGCACACAATGATCTTAGTATTTTTATACTTGCCTAGTGGTCTTATATGCAACTTAAGTGATCATGCAAATAAATTGTGCCCCAATACTATGACACTTAAAGCACAATTTGCAATTTGCAATGTTTTTAAACAATCCAGAGTTGCAATGTTAAACTCCCAGTGATTACTTATTAGACACTTAATATTGCATTATATTTAAATGAGAATATAATTCTAACAATAAATACATTTCAGAAGACCTTATCTGCTATATTTTTACCTTGGAAGTGCTATTCATAGACTACAAATGTACATGTTTGTGGATGCTGCTCCACTTCTTCCCATGCTCCTTTGCTTCTGGTAACACCTCATAGTGAGCCAAATCTTCATTTGGCATCAGTCTATAGACTTGAATTATATCACCAGCAGCAAAGGATCATGGTAAACAAAAAGAAAAGGTGCATTAAAGAGGAACTGTGGTGTCCAAACAAGTTGATTTTAAATGAAAGGCCAGGTTCCTACCTTTAAAATGAGCCATCAACCACCTGCGGTCACAAATACTAGTTCCTCCTTATAATCATGCGGTTGGCACATGCTCAGTGCAGGAGAAAGCAGAAAAAACCAGGAAGAGATCGAGTGACTTAAATTGGAGTGGGAGGGGCCACATGGGATTTTAAGGGGACTGCAAGGGGAAGGGCCATGGGGGCCCACAAGGAGGAGGAGACAAAGGGAAAAGAGACTGTCACATGGTTTCAGAGCAGGGATCTGGTGCTGCTACCATATTACACATAGAAATGTAAATATTTTCAAAACTATGTAAAAATAAAAAATAATGAACGTAAATTGCAAACATTTGCAATTCCTGTTAATTTACCTAAAGTCATTTTTGACCCACAGTTACCCTTTAATCATTAAGTTAGTTTTACCTGTCTACATTCCTGGGATGTCTCCCGGTCAGAAAATTATTTGTGCATAATGTTTATTACTAATTGATCAGCCCAGGTGTTTGTAGAAATGTCAAGTGGTAAGTACACAGATAGAGAGAGAGAAGGCAGGTAGACCAAAAGATAGAGATGACAGAATATAGAGATGATAGATAGATAGAAAGATAGACAGACAGATAGATGATAGATATAATATAGAGATGATAGATAGATAGATAGATAGATAGACAGATAGACAGACAGAGCAACAGACAGAATAGATGATAGACAGATAGATATATGATAGATAGTATAGTGATAAATAGATAGATAGATAGATGATAGATAGATAGATAGATAGATAGATAGATCACAGGTAGACCAAAAGATAGACATGTAGATAGACAGAGGAATAGCAGGTTGACAGAAACTTAGATAGATCTAGATTTATAATCTTATCAACTGGTGCTTGCATTTGCTGTAAATAAAATTAAAAGGGGAGAAGAGAGCCACAGAGCTTTGCAGTGTAAGGGGAGAGGGTAGAGAGGAAATAGGTCACAGATGACAGCAACTAACCCAGAAAATAACCCTGGAGCTACCAACTGCACATCCTTGGTAAGACAACACCCCATCACTTCCCAATGATATTGGGGGTATAAATGTTAAAGATACACATTAGTTCTAACTAGGTCCCTTGATTACTTATTTTTATTATAATAACAGTATATGTAAACCAGTATAGTAAACTTCCAATACAGGAGCGATGTGTATGGCACGGACAGTGTCCAGGATAAAGATATGGATGTTAATGGGAATGTAGTTAGTCCAGTGTGTGAGCTGAGAGATTGTACTTTATATCCACATTTGACTGAACAGAGAACCATATCATGGCAGTGAGGGATGCACTGAGAGGATAATGTAGATAGATGCATTGTGTGTAATGTTCCATCCACAGGAAAATCAACCAATTAGGGTTAAAGGAAATTAGACAAATGAATATCACCATCCCACTGCCTTATGGTGTCTATGAGCAGTATCATTTCAGAGCATTGTATGGTGTATAGTACAAAGCACTACATAATACACAGCACTTTACAAATATTAATCCATTCACACCAGGCCCTGCCCCAAGAGCTTACAATCTAATCACTCGCACACCCTATCAGAATGTTTTATGATTGTGGGAGGAACCCACTCAAGCACAGGGAAAGAGAGCAAACTCTGGACTTAAATGCAAGCAAAACATCCGTGCCATCCACCAAACTGTACTGTCCAAGAGCTAAGAAGTGGTGCGGCCATAGTGGTAACAAGTGGGGTTGCCATACCTGTATTATATGAACTTGCTCTCTACAGACAGATAAGTATAACAGATGATGTTGGGGAAAGGGAACTGCCACCCATTACCTGTTTTAATGGCATATTTCAGTGCTGTGTTGCAGTTGAGCAGAATTCCATCCAAGGACTGGGGCTGGTCAGATAAATCCCAGTTATAGGCCTGAAGAAGTTCATTTGGGTAATAGAAATCAATGACTTTGGTGGATCTATCAAATGTCTTCACCACATATTGTAGTAACATGTCTATCACCTCCTGTAGGAAAGTCATGGTCACCCCTTCACCATTCTTAGCAGGGAGCAGATCTGGAAACATTTAAATATAAAGCAATGTTCATCAGTCTTCATAGTACATACAATGTTCATAGCACATACAATCATCATAGCATATACTATGTTCATAGCGCATACAATGTTCATAGCACATACAATGTTCATAGTGCATACAATCTTCATACCACATACAATCTTCACAGCACATACAATGTTCATAGTGCATACAATCTTCATAGCACATACAATGTTCATAGTGCATACAATCTTCATAGCACATACAATCTTCATAGCACATACAATGTTCATGCCACATACAATGTTCATAGTGCATACAATCTTCATAGCACATACAATGTTCATAGTGCATACAAAATTTAGAGTGCGTACATATGTTCATAGTGCATACAATGTTCATACCACATACAATGTTCATAGCACATACAATGTTCATAGTGCATAAAATCTTTATAGTACATCAATCTTCATAGCACATTCAATGTTCATACCACATACAATGTTCAAAGTGCATACAATCTTCATAGCGCATACAATGTTCATAGTGCATACAATGTTCATAGCACATACAATGTTCATACCACATACAATGTTCATAGTGCATACAATGGTCATAGCACATACAATGTTCATAGTGCATACAATCTTCATAGCACATACAATGTTCACACCACATACAATGTTCACAGCGCATACAATGTTCATAGCGCATACAATGTTCATAGTGCATAAAATGTTAATAGCACATACAATGTTCATAGCACATACAATGTTCATAGTGCATAAATCTTCATAGCACATACAGTGTTCATACCGCATACAATGTTCATAGTGCATACAATGTTTATAGCACATACAATGTTCATAGCGCATACAATCTACATAGCACATACAATGTTCATAGCACATACAATGCTCATAGCGCATACAATGTTCATAGTGCATACAATCTTTATAGCACATACAATGTTCAAAGCACATACAATCTTTATAGCAAATAAAATGTTCATAGTGCATACAATCTTCATAGCACATACAATGTTTAAAGCGCATACAATGTTTATAGCGCATACAATGTTCACAGCACATACAATGTTCATAGTGCATACAATCTTCATAGCATATACAATCTTCATAGCACATACCATGTTCATAGCGCATACAATGTTCATAAAACATACAATCTTCATAGTGAATACAATCTTCACAGCACATACAATCTTCATACCACATACAATGTTCATAGCACATACAATGTTTATAGTGCATACAATGTTCATAGCATATACAATCTTCATAGCACATACAATGTTCATACCGCATACAATGTTCATAGCACATACAATGTTCATAGTGCATACAATCTTCATAGCACATACAATCTTCATAGCACATCCAATCTTCATAGTGCATACAATCTTCATAGCACATACAATGTTCATAGCACATACAAAGTTCATACCACATACAATGTTCATAGTGTATACAATCTTCATAGAATATACACTCTTTATAGCACATACAATGTTCATAGCAATAGTTGAACCGTGTTAGACATAAACAAAAGAAGAAAAGTTGTTATACCTTTTATTGGCTAACTAGAAAACAACAAGAACAAAAAAAAATAAACATTCATAACACATGACACCTCCACAAACCAAATAATCCTTTCCATAAAAAACATCCAAATTCATTTTAAAACAGACAAACATACTTTACCTATCCACCTAGCAAAACTATCCAATCAGATGTAAACAGTATTTCTAAACTTACATCCTTAAACCTTCTAAAATAACTAACCAACTGACGCTAGTAAAATGCTTGGCACACAGAGACTGGTAAAATGCTTTGTATATAACCACTGGTAAAATAGTTGGCACAAAGACTGGTTAAATGCTTGGCATGCAGACACTGATAAACTGGTTGGGAAACTGGCACTGCACACAGCCAGACACTGGTTAAATGCTTGGCACACAGACAATGGTAAAAATGCTTTGTACACAGACCACTGGGAAAACAGTTGGCACACAGACTGGTAGTTTTGGAACCTTAGCACAAAATGGGGCCCCTTCTTGGTCAAGGGCCCTGGTGCGGTCGCATCCCCTGCACCCCTGGTAGCTACGCCCCAGTCATAGCGCATACAAAGTTCATAGCACATACAATGTTCATACCACATACAATGTTCATAGTACATATACTTTTCATATCACATACAATGCTCACAGCACATACAATGTTCATAGCACATACAATGTTCATAGCACATACAATGTTCATAGTACATATACTTTTCATATCACATACAATGTTCACAGCACATACAATGTTCATAGCACATTCACTGTTCAAAGCACATAGAGGGGCTCATTTACCCAGAGCCGCTATAGCTCTGGGTAAATGCTTCTTCTGTGATTAAATGTCGCGTTTGCGAATGTGGGTTAATCCCAGTAAGGGATTTACCCACTGCGGGATTTCAATGCCAGCTGTCTGCTGGTGTTAAAATCCTGCGCTAAAACTATCACAAACGCGATATTAAATCGCGAGCGTCGGATGCACAGGTAATTTTTGCAAAACCCACGCATCTGCCGCTAATATGAAGCTAAAGTCGCGCTAATCAGTAGCGAACCGGTTAGCACGACTTTAACTCCATACATTTGCCCAGCGACTGTGGGTAAATGAGACCTACAATGTTCACAGCACATACAATGTTCATAGCACATACAATGTTCACAGCACATACAATGTTCACAGCACATACAATGTTTACAGCACATACAATGTTCATATCAAATACAATGTTCATAGCACATACAATGTTCATAGCACATACACTGTTCATAGGACATACAATGTTCATAGCACATACACTGTTTATAGGACATACAATGTTCAAAGCACACACAGTGTTCACAGTACATACAGTGCCTCATTTACCCACAGTCACTGGGCAAATATTTGGAGTTAAAGTCGCGCTAACCGGTTCGCTAAATCCCTTGCCCCACGGTGTTCATAGCACATACACTATTCATACCAGACACAATATTCATTCAACATACAATGTTCATGTCTGATACAGTGTTAACACCTTATACACTGTATATACCGGACATATGCTATTCATACAAAATACAATGTTTAAACCATATAAAATGTTCAAACCACATGCAATGTTCCTAACATATATAATGTTCATACCAGACACAATGCTCATAGCACATACATTGTTCATACCATGTACAATGTTCATACCACAAACAGTGTTCATAGTGCATACAATGTTCATACCACATACAATGTTAATACCAGGAACAATGTTCCAACCACATGCAATGTTCATGCCAGTGCGTAACTACCCACCCCCGCGGGGGACCCGGACGGTAGTAGGGCCCGCCACAAGCCCAAGATCTCTTCCGTGGTCAGCCATTTTTAAACAGCTGATCATGCGTATGAACGAAACATATGCGATGTTTAAAAGACAGGACCCAAACTTCCGGTTCAGTTCCGGAAACTCGGGGCTGGTCTTTTAAACAGCGGGGGGGAGGGGGTCAGGGGCCCGGCCTCCAATTTCATGGGGGGGGCAGGCCCCTGCAGGTATACCCCTGGTTTATGCCACATGCAATGTTTACACCATATACAGTGTTCATACCAGACACAATGCTCATAGCACATACATTGTTAATACCACATACAAGCCTGATACCGGATACAATATTCCTACCACATACAATGTTCATAGCACATACAGGGGCTACTTTATCCAGAGATGCTTTTACTCTGGGTAAATGCTTCTTCTGTAATTTAATATCGCATTTGCGAATGTGGGTTAATCCGGGTAAGGGATTTACCCATTACGGGATTTTAACGCCAGCTATCTGCTGGCGTTAAAATCCTCCGCTAAAACGAGCACAAACATGGTATTAAATTACGAGCGTCAAATACGCGGGTGATTTTTGCGTAACCTACACATTCGACGCTAATATGGAGCTACCGGTTAGCGCGATTTTAACTCCATATATTTACCCAGCGAGTCTGGGTAAATGAGGCCCACAGTGCTCACAACACATAAAAAGTTAAGGTCAAGAAATGCTCATAGAACATACAATGTTCATAGCACATGCAAAGTTCATAGCCATACAGTGTTCATAGCACATACAATGTTCATACCACATACAATGTTAATAGCCATACAGTGTTTAATAGCACATACAATGTTCACAGCACATACAGTTTTCATAATGTTACCACATAGAATGATAATAAAAGATAATAGAATCTGTTGTATTCAATTAGATCAATTGGACTTGATCAACTTGACTCTAATTGAATACAACAGATATACCATGACCTGGATGAATGAGCATGTTACCATATATAATGACAATAAGATGTCACCATATATAATGATAAAAGGATAATGTTACCATATATAATGATAAAAGGATAATGTTACCAAATAGAATGACAATAGAAGGATAATGTTACCATATAGAATGACAATAGAAGGACAATGTTACTATATAGAATGACAATAGAAGTATTCTGTTACCCTATAGAATAATAATAGAAGGGTAATAACAACAATGTTCAAGCAATCAATGTAAGTGATTACAATCTTCATAGCAATACATCTTCATAGCACATCCAATCTTTCATAGTGCATACAATCTTCATGCACATACAATGTTCATAAGCACATACAAAGTTCATACCACATACAATGTTCATAGTGTATACAATCTTCATAGAATATACCCTCTTTAAAGCACATACAATGTTCATAGCAATAGTTAACCGTGTTAGACATAAACAAAAGAAAAATAAGTTGTTATACCTTTATTGGCTAACTAGAAAACAACAAGAACAAAAAAAATAAACATTCATAAACATGACCCCTCCACAAACCAAATAATCCTTTCCATAAAACATCCAAATTCATTTTAAAACAACAAACATACTTCTAACTATCCACCTAGCAAAACTATCCAATCAATGTAAACAGTATTTCTAACTTACATCCTTAACCTTCTAAAATAACTAACCAACTGACGCTAGTAAATGCTTGGCACACAGAGACTGGTTAAAATGCTTTGTATATACCATGGTAAAATAGTTTGCACAAAGACTGGTTAAATGCTTTGGCATGCAGACACTGATAAACTGGTTGGAAACTGGCACTGACACAGCCAACACTGGTTAATGCTTGGCACACAGACAATGGTAAAAATGCTTTGTACACAGACCACTGGGAAAACAGTTGGCACACAGACTGGTAGTTTTGGAACCTTAGCACAAAATGGGGCCCTTCTTGGGGAGAGAAGAGAGCCACAGAGGCTTTGCATGTGTAAGGGGAGAGGGGTTAGAGAGGAAATGGTACAGATGACAGCAACTAACCCAGAAATAACCCTGGAGTACCAACCTTGCACATCCTGGTAAGACAAACCACCCATCTAACTTCCCAATGATATGGGGGTATAAAATGTTAAAGATAACATTAGTTCTAACTAGGTCCCTTGATTAATTATTTTATTATAATAACAGTATATGTGAAACCAGTATAGTAAAACTTCCAATACAGGAGCGATGTGTATGGCACGGGACAGTGTCAGGAGAAAAGATATGGATGTTAATGGGAATGTAGTTAGTCCAGGTGTGAGTGAGAGATGTACTTTATCCACATTTGGACGAACAGAGAACCATATCATGGCAAGGAGGGATGCAATGAGAGGATAATGTAGTAGATGCATGTGGTGTATGTTCCATCCACAGGAAAATCAACCAATAGGGTTAAAGGAAATTAGACAAATGAATATCACCATCCCACTGCCTTATGTGTCTATGACGTTCATTCAGAGCATTGTATGGTGTATAGTACAAAGCACTACATAATACACAGCACTTACAAATATTAATCCAGTCACACCAGGCCCTGCCCCAAGAGCTTACCATCTAATCACTCGCACAACCTATCAGAATGTTTTATGATTGTGGAGGAACCATACCATGCACAGGGAAAGAGAGCAAAACTCTGGACTTAAATGCAAGCAAAAACATCCGTGCATCCACCAAACTGTACTGTCCAAGAGCTAAGAAGTGTGTGCGGCCATAGTGGTAACAAGTGGGGTTGCCATACCGTATTTATATGATATGCTCTCTACAGACAGATAAGTATAACAGATGATGTGGGGAAAGGGAACTGCCACCCATTACCTGTTTTAATGGCATATTTCAGTGCTGTGTTGCAGTTGGAGCGAAATTCCATCCAAGGATGGGGCTGGTCAGATAAAATCCCAGTTATAGGCCCTGAAGAAGTTCATTTGGGTAATAGAACTCAATGACTTTGGGGATCTATCAAATGTCTTCACCACATATTGTAGTAACATGTCTATCAACCTCCTGTAGGAAGTCATGGTCACCTTCACCATTCTTAGCGAGGGAGCAGTCTGGAAACATTTAAATATAAAGCAATGTTCATCAGGTTCATAGTAATACAAGGTCATACACATACAATATCATAGCATACTAATTCATACGCATACAATAGCATACAATACATGTTCATAGTGCCATTTACAATATTCATTTACCACATATAATCTTCACAGCCATACAATGTTCATAGTGCATTACAATTTCATAAGCACATAACATGTTCATAGTGCATTTTACAATCTTCATAGCACATACACATCTTCATAGCACATACAATGTTCATGCCCACATACAATGTTCATAGTGCATACAATCTTCATAGGACATACATGTTCATAGGCATACAAAATTTAGAGTGCGTACCATGTTCATATGCATACAATTTCTCTACCACATAAATGTTCATAGCACATAAAATGTTCATAGTGCATAAAAATCTTTATAGTACATACAATCTTCATAGCACATTCAATGTTCATACCACATACAATGTTCAAAGTGCATACATATTCAATAGCGCTACAATGTGATAGTGCATACAATGTTCTCTTTAGAACAATACAATGTTTATAGTGCATACAATACATACCAAATACAATGTTCATAGGCATACAATGGTCATAGCACATACAAGTTCATAGTGCATACAATCTTCATAGCACCATTACAATTTCATAGTGCACCACAATCATCATACAGCCACATCACAATGTTCACAGCCATACAATGTTCATAGCGATACAATGTTCATAGTGCATAAAATGTTAATAGACACATCAATGTTCATAGCACATACAATGTTCATAGTGCATAAATCTTCATAGCACATACAGTGTTCATTACCGCATACAAATGTTCAAGTGCACAATGTTATGCACATACAATGGTCATAGCGAATACAATCTACATAGCACATACAAGTGTTCATAGCAATACAATGCTCATAGCGCATGACAATGTTCATAGTGCATACAATCTTTATAGCACATACAATGTTCAAAGCACATACAATCTTTATAGAAAATAAATGTTCATAGTCATACAATCTCATAGCACATACAAGTTTAAAGCGCATACATGTTTATAGCGGCATTACAATGTTCATAGCACATACAATGTTCTATAGTGCATACAATCTTCATAGCATATACAATCTTCATAGCACCAACCCGTTCATGCGCATACCAATGTCATAAAACATACAATCTTCATAGTGAATACAATCTTCCACAGCCATACAATCTGCATACCACATACAAGTTCTAGCCATACAATGTTTATAGTGCATACAATGTTCATAGGCATATACAATCTTCATAGCACATACAATGTTCAACCCATACAATGTTCATAGCAAACAACAATGTTCAATGCATACAATCTTCATAGCACATACCCTATCTTCATAGCACATCCAATTTCATAGTGCATACAATCTTCATTAGCAATTCATGTTCATAGCACATACAAAGTTCATTACCCCATACAATGTTCATAGTGTATAAAATCTTCATAGAATATACACTCTTTATAGCACAACAATGTTCATAGCAATAGTTGTACCGTGTTAGACATAAACAAAAGAAGAAAAGTAAAGGTTGTTATACCTTTATGGCTAACTAGAAAAAACACAAGAACAAAAAAAAATAAACATTCATAACACATGACACTCCACAAACCAAATAATCCTTTCCAAAAAACATCCAAATTCATTTTTAAAACAGACCAACATACTTACCTATCCACCTAGCAAAAACTATCAATCAGATGTAAACAGTATTTTCTAAACTACATCCTTAAACCTTCTAAAAAATAACTCAACAATGACGCTTAGTAAAATGCTTGGCACCCAGAGACTGGTTAAAAGCTTTGTATATAACCACTGGTAAATAGTTGGCACAAAGACTGTTAAATGCTTGAGTGCAGACACTGATAAACTGGTTGGGAAACTGGCACTGCACACAGCCAGACATGGTTAAATGCTTGGCACACAGACATGGGTAAAAAATGCTTTGTACACAGACCATGGGAAAACAGTTGGCCAACAGACTGGTAGTTTTGGAACCTTAGCACAAAATGGGGCCCTTCTTGGTCAAGGGCCCTGGTGCGGTCGCACCCCTGCCACCCCTTATGTAGCTACGCCCCAGTCATAGCGCATACCAAGGTCATAGCACATACAATGTTCATACCCACCCCACATAAACAGTTCACTAGTACCCCCAATAAGACTCCGCACTTACACCACACACACACCCCCAACAGCACATACAGCATAGCACAATACAATGTTCATCTACAGACCATATTCACCCATGTTCAATCAGCATCAATGTTCATGTACCTCCTACCCTTTCCCTATCAATACAATGTTCAACACATACATGTTAATACACAATTCATGTTAAAAGCACATTAGAGGGCTCACGCCCCTCACCCCAGACACACGCAACCGCTATACTCTGGGTAACACATGCCTTCTCTCTGTGATTAAATGTCGCGTTTGGAATGTGGGTAATCCAGTAAGGGATTTACCCACTGCGGGATTCAATGCACAGCTGTCTGCTGGTGTTTTAAAATCCTGCGCCCTAAAACTATCACAAACGCGATATTAAATCCAGCGAGCGTCGGAATGCACAGGTAATTTTTGCAAACACACGCATCTCCGCTAATATGAAGCTAAAGTCGCGCTAATCAGTAGCGACAACGTTAGCACGACTTACAACTCCATACATTTGCCCAGCGAATGTGGGTAAAGAGCACCTACAATGTTCACAGCACACCATTCAAAGCCAATGTTCATAGCACATACAATGTACAGCAATACATGCTTCACAGCACATACAATGTTTACAGCACACTACAATGTTCATATCAAATACAATTCATAGACATAAATGTTCATAGCACATACACTGTTTCATAGGACATACAATGTTCAAGACATACACTGTTTATGGACATACCACTGTTCAAAGCACACACAGGTTCACCAGTACATCAGTGCCTCATTTACCACAGTCACTGGGCAAAATTTGGAGTTAAAGTCGCGCTAACCCGGTTCGCTAAATCCCTTGCCCCACGGTGTTCATTAGCACATCACACATTCATACCAGACACAATATTCATTCAACATACAATGTCAGTGTCTGATACCGTGTTAAACAAAAACCTTTAACCTGTATACCGGACATATGCTTTTACATACAATAAACAATGTTTTAAACCATATAAAATGTTCAAACCACATGCAATGTTCCTAACATATATAATGTTCATACCAGACACAATGCTATAGCACATACATTGTTCATACCATGTACAATGTTCATACCAACAAACAAGTGTCTATTGCTACAATGTTCATACCACACAATGTTAAGACCAGGAACAAGTTACAACCACATGCAATGTTCATGCCAGTGCGTAAACTACCCCCCGCGCGGGGACCCGGACGGTAGTAGGGCCCGCCACAAGCCCAAGATCTCTTCCGTGGTCAGCCATTTTTAAACAGCTGATCATGGCTATGAAAAAAAATATGCGATGTTTAAAGAAGGACCCAAACTTCCGGTTCAGTTCCGGAAACTCGGGGCTGGTCTTTTTAAACAGCGGGGGGGAGGGGGGTCAGGGGCCCGGCCTCCAATTTCATGGGGGGGGACAGGCCCGCAGGTATACCCCTGGTTTATGCCACATGCAATGTTTACACCATATCAGTGTTTATACCAGACAAAATGCTCATAGCACATACATTGTTAATACACATACAAGCCTGATACCGGATACACATTTCCTACCACATACCAATGTTCATAGCACATTCAGGGGCTACTTTATCCAGAGATGCTTTACTCTGGGTAAATGCTTCTTCTGTAATTTAATATCGCATTTTGCGAATGTGGGTTAATCCGGGTAAGGGATTACCCATTACGGGATTTTACGCCAGCTATCTGCTGGCGTTTAAAAATCCTCCGTTTTAAAAACGAGCACAAACATGGTTGGTATAATACGAGCGTCAAATACGGGGTGATTTTGCGTAACCTACACATTCGCGCTAATATGAGCTACCGGTTAGCGCGATTTTTTTAACTCCATAATTTACCCAGCGGTCTGGGTAAATGAGGCCCACAGTGCTCACAACAATAAAAAGTAAGGTCAAGAATGCTCATAGAAAACCTAACAAGTTTCATAGACACATGCATCATAGCAATACAGTGGTCATAAGCACATAGCACATGTTCATACCACATACAATGTTAATAGCCATACAGTGTTAATAGCACATTACAATGTTCACAGCAATACAGTTTCATAAGTATCCACATAGAAGATAATAAAGATAATGAATCTGTGTTATTCAATTAGATCAATTGGACTTGATCAACTTGGACTAATTGAATAAACAGATATACCATGACTGGATGACATGAGCATGTTACCATATATAATGACAATAAGATGTCCACATATATAGATATAAAAGGATACATGTTACCATATATAATGTAAAAGGATAATGTTACAAATAGATGACAATAGAAGGATAATGGTTACCATATAGATGACAATTGAAGGACAATGTTAATATATAGAATGACAATAGAAGTTATTCTGTTACCCTATAGAATAATAATAGAAGGGTTATATAATGACAACAGAAGGCATAATGTTACATATAGAATGATAATAGCAGGTAATGTTCCATATAGAATGACAATAGAAGGTAATGTTACCATAAGAATGATAATAGCAGGATAATGACCATATAGAATGACCTAAGAAGGATAATGTTACCATTATAGAATGATAATAGAAGTATTCTGTTACCCTATAGAATAATTAATGAAGGGTAATATAATGACAACAGAAGGATAATGTTACCATATAGAATGATAATAGAAGGTAATTGTTACCATATAGAATGATAATAGGAGGATAATGTTACCATATAGAATGAGAAACAGAAGGATAATGTTACCATATAGAATGACAATAGAAGGATAATGTTACTATATAAATGACAATAGGAAGGATATGTTACCATATAGAATGATAATAGACGGGATAATGTTTACTATATAGAATGACAATGTAGAAGGACAATGTTAATATATAGAATGCAATAGAGGACAATGTTACATATGAATGACAATAGAGAATAAGTGCATATTAGAAGAAATAGAAGACAATGTTTACTATATAGAATGACAATAGAAGTATTCTGTTACCCTATAGAATAATAATAGAAGGGTAATATAATGACACAACAGAAGGATAATGTTACCACATAGAATGATATAGAAGGATAATGTTACCATATAGAATGAGAATAGGAGAAAAGTTACCATATATAGACAATAAGATAATAAGATGTTACCATATATAATGATAATAGGATAACAGTTTACCATATATAATGACAATAGAATAATAAGAGTTACCATAATAATGGATAATAGGATAAAGTTACCATATATAATGTCAATAGATAGAAGTATCTGTAACATTATGGAATGATATAGAAGGTATATAATGACAAAAGAAGGATAAGTTACCACATAGAATAATAAAAGCAGTATAATTTTACCATATAGAATGACAATGAAGGATAATGTACCATATGGCATGATAGTAGAAGGATAATGTTACCATATATAATGATAATAGGATAATGTGACCATAAGAATGAAATAGAAGGATTATGTTACCTATAGAATACAATAGAAGGATAATGTTACCATATGGAATGATAGTAGAAGGATAATGTTACCATAATATGATAATAGGATAATGTTACCATATAGAATGACAATAGAAGGATAATGTTACCATATAGAATGACAATAGAAGGATAATGTTACCATATATAATGATAATAGGATAATGTTACCATATAGAATGTCAGTAGAAGGATAATGTTACCATTAGGGATGGCCCGGTTCGCGGATCCGAACCCGGATCCGCCGCGGATTTATCCCGTTTGCGAACGGCGGATTTTTCCGGATTTTCAGCCTTCCGAACTTCCGAACCGCGGATTCCTCGTATTTTCGAAAAATTTCGAAATGACGAGATTTCGCGTATTTTCGGTACAAGAAAACACGTAATTTTGAAAATTTTCGAAAATACGAGAAATCTCTTAATTTTGAGAATATTTTTCATTTTAACGGGTCCGCTCGCGGATTTTCGAATTTTTTTCGGAAGTTCGCGGATCCTCAGGCGGACCGGATTTTGCGAAGTTCGGACATCTCTAGTTACCATATAGAATGAAATAGAAGGATAATGTTACCATAAATAATGATAATAGGATAATGTTACCCTATAGAATGAAAATAGATGGATAATGTTACCATATAGAATGATAATAGAAGGATAATGTTACCATATAGAATGAAAATAGATGGATAATGTTACCATATAGAATGAAAATAGATAGTAAGTTACCATATAGAGTGATAATATAAGGACTAATGTTACATACAGAATGACATAGGTGGATAATGTTACCATATAGAATGATAATAAAAGGTAATAGAAGTATATTTCACATATGGACAGATAATAAAAGGATAATGTTACTATATAGAATGAAAATGATGGATTATGTTACATATAGATGATAATAGAAGGATAATGTTACCATATAGAATGATAATAGAAGGATAATAAAAGGATATAATTACCATATGGACAGATAATAAAAGGATAATGTTACTATATAGAATGATAATAGATGGATATGTTACGTATAAAAGACAATAAATAATATAATAGAGGATATGTTGCCCGTATATGGACGATAATAGAAGGATAATGCTTCACCATTAGATTGACAATAGAAGGATAAGTTACATTAGAGTGCATCATTAAGGATAATGTTATCATACAGAATGACAATAGATGGATAATGTTACCATATAGAATGATAATAAAAGGATAATACTACCATATAGAATAACAATAGAAGGATAATGTTACCATATTGAATAATAATAGCAGGATAATGTTACCATATATAATGATAATAGAATAATGTTACCATATAGATTGACAATAGAAGGATAATGTTACCATATAGATTGACAATAGAAGGATAATGTTACCATTTGGAATGACAGTAGAAGGATAATGTTACCATATTTAATGATAATAGAATAATGTTACCATATAGAATGTCAATAGAAGGATAATGTTACTATATAAAATGATAATAAAAATAAATACGAGCTTCACCATTATAACAAAACTGGGACTTTCATCTCTCCTATCCAGGACACGTCTCACCACCTGCCCCCTCAATCCCATTCCCTCTCATCTTATTTCCCCGCTCTCCTCTTCCTTCCCTAACCTCTCTCTTTAACTTGTCCCTGACTACCTATCCACTAGTATTTTTCCCTCTATATTTAAACATGCTGTGGTCTCCCTTATACCTAAAAAAACCCTCCCATGACCCGTCTGCTCTCTCCAGCTACCGGCCCATCTCCCTTTCGCTTCCAAACTACTGGAAAGACATGTCTATGCTGACCTGGTTAGTCACCTGTCTGCTAACTCTCTCTTTGACCACCTCCGGTCAAGCTTCCGCCCTAACCACTACACAGAAACTGCCCTCAATAAAGTGACCAATGATCTACTTAGTGCTAAATCTAAAGGTCACTACTCTTTGTTCATTCTTCTTGATCTGTCTTCTGCTTTTGATACTCTTGATCACCCTCTACTTCTTCAGACCCTGGCCTCCTTAGGTATCCAGGACACTGCACTTTCTTGGCTATCCTCCTATCTCTCTGGTAGGACCTTTAGTGTTTTGCTCTCTGGAATTAGCTCCACTCCTCGCCCCCTCTCTGTGGGGGTCCTGCAAGGCTCAGTACTCTGTCCTCTTCTTTTCTTCATTGACACCTATGGCCTTGGACAACTCATTAGTTCATTTGGGTTCCAGTATCACCTGTATGCGGACGATACCCAAATTTACATCACTGCCCTAAATCTCACCACACTGACATCCCAGGTCCCCGACTGCCTTAGTGCCATCTCTGCCTTCATGTCCTCCCACTTCCTCAAACTTAACATGGACAAGTCTGAACTTGTCCTTTTCCCACCCTCACGATCTGTTCCCCTCCCTAGTCTTACTATTAATATTAACAAAACACCTATATCCCCATCTCCTCATGTCCGCTGCCTGGGAATAACACTAGATTCCAATCCTTCCTTCAAACCTCATGTCAATTCGCTTGCCAACTCCTGTCGGCTCCAACTTAAAAACATCTCCCGCATCCGACCCTTCCTCTTGAAGGAAGCTACAAAAATCCTAGTCCATGTCCTAGTCATATCCCGCCTTGACTACTGTAACACACTCCTGTGTGGTTTACCAAACAACCTGGTACCGCTTCAATCCATTTCTCTTCTCGCTTCTCTAATGCCTCTCCTCTCTGTCAGTCCCTCCACTGGTTGCCCATAACTCAAAGGATCCAGTTCAAACTGCTTACCTTATCCTATAAAGCACTATCCAACATAGCCCCTCCATATATCTCAGAGCTGATCCAGCGATACCGTCCCAGGCGCAACCTCCGCTCCGCAAACGATACCCTCCTCTCATCCACCCTGGTCACCTCTTCCCATGCCCGCATTACGGACTTTACTTGTGCTGCCCCTCTGCTCTGCAACTACCTTCCTCCATCTGTCCGTCACTCAGTATCCCTTAACACCTTCAAATGTAACCTTAAAACCCGTCTCTTTAGGCTAGCATATAACCTGGCCTAAACATTACCCATCTTACTACCCAATGATCCAACCCGCCTTTCACACTCAACTGCCAATCAATTTACAGCTACCGACTCCCGCAACCTTATGTCTCACCCCCATATCCTCTAGTCTGTAAGCTCTTTGGGCAGGGTCCTCTCTTCTATTGTATCAGGGTATTGCAGTAAGAAACTCCACACTCTGTTTACTTATATTATGTATTACCTGTGTATGTAATAAGTATGACTTTGTATAACATGTATTACCCTGTATGTAATGTATGAGTATGTAATTGTAAAGCGCCAATTACATGTAATTGGCTATATAAATCAATATTAATAATAATAATAATAATAATAATAATAAAAAAAGGATAATGTTACCATATAGAATGACAATAGAAGGATAATGCTACCATATAGAATGACAATAGAAGGATAATGTTACCATATAGAATGTTAATAGAAGGATAATGTTAACATATAGAATGACAATAGAAGGATAATACTACCATATAGAATGACAATAGAAGGATAATACTACCATATAGAATGACAATAGAAGGATAATGTTACCATATAGAATGTTAATAGAAGGATAATGTTACCATATAGAATGATAAAAGAAGGATAATAATAGGATAATGTTACCATATAGAATAATAATTGGATAGTGTTACTATATATAATGACAGTAAAATGATAATATTACCATATAGAATAATAACAGGATAATGTTACCATATAGAATTATAACAGGATAATATTACTGTATAGAATTATAACAGGATAATATTACCATATAGAATAATAACAGGATAATGTTACCATAAATAAGGATAACGTTACCATATAGAATTATAACAGGATAACATTACCATATAGAATTATAACAGGATAATGTTACCATATAGAATTAGAACTGGATAATGTTACCATATAGAATTATAACAGGATAACGTTACCATATATAATGACATGCTGTACATAGGATAATGTTACCATATAGAATTATAACAGGATAAAGTTACCGTATAGAATAATAACAGGATAACGGTACCATATAGAATTATAACAGGATAACGTTACCGTATAGAATTATAACAGGATAACGTTACCATATAGAATGTATAACAGGATAACGTTAACCAGAATGCGCTAATAGATAATGTTACCATATATGTTACAACAGGGATAATCCGTTAGATAATTACGTAAGGTACCTTAAATTAAAATCTTACGTTGATATAACGTTACCATATATAATGACATGCTTACCAGGTAGAGTTACAGTATAGAATTATAACAGGATAAAGTTACCGTATAGAATAATCACAGGATAACGTTACGTATGAAATTATAACAGGATAACGTTACCGTATAGATTATCACAGTGATAAGGTTAAGTATAGATATAACAGGATAACGTTACCATATATAATGAACTGCTCTTATTACACTAGTGATAAAGGGTACCGTATAGAATAATCACAGGATAACGTTACCGTATAGAATTATAACAGGATAAAGTTACCGTATAGAATAATCACAGGATAACGTTACCGTATAGAATGATCACAGGATAACGTTACCGTATAGAATTATAACAGGATAACTTTAGCGTATAGAATTATAACAGGATAACGTTACCGTATATAATGACATGCTGTACACAGAATAATGGGGAATAGTAATACACATTCCCTATAACAGAATTCCCCCCAAATCTGTCTATTTCGTTATTGAACTAATATCTAGATCAGTCCGTGTGTGATAACGGAGAATGACCTTTCCCACCGACCTTACCTGTACAGTACAATAGGGATAGATTGGCTCCCCCTGTATAACACCCGTAACCCCCAGTGTCACAGTCCGGGGCGATGTCCTTGAGGTCGGAGACAAGATCGTCCTTAGCTGGAGGGTCTGGAGATTTCTCCCCCTCTCCATAGAGAAAAGCTACCGGGACATAATGAGACATGTAATGCACCAGCATGTGATACCCAGCACTGTCTATCCTCCTATCTAATAACATCCATGGATCTCTCTAATTATATATATAATGATCAGTGTGTCATCTATCTTACATTTATCTGTCTCTCTATAGTTCTATATCGATCTATATATGATATATCTATCTAATAATATCTATTCATCTATCTATCTAATAATATCTATCTATCTATTTATCTATCTATCTATCTATCTATCTATCTATCTATCTATCTATCTATCTATCTATCTATCTATCTATCTCTCTGTCTATCTCTCTTTCTAGATCTATCTATCTATCATCTAATCTCATCTATCTACTCTATCATCTATCTATCTATCTATCTATCTATCTATCTATCTATCTATCTATCTATCTATCTAATAATTATCTATCTATCTATCTATCTAATAATATCTATCTATCTATCTATCTATCTATCTACTATCTATCTATCATCTATCGTATCTATCTATCTATCTCTATCTATCGCTCTATCTATATCTATCTACTATCTATCTACTATCTATCTATCTATCTATCTATCATCATCTACTATCTATCTATCTAAATCAATATATCTTCTATATATATCTATTCATCCTCTATCTATCTCCATCTATCTATCTATCTACTCCTATATTCTATCTATCTCACATCTATCTATCTATCTATCTATCCTATCTATCTATCTATCTATATCTAATCTATCTATCTATCTTATCTATCTATCTATCTATCTATTTATCTAACTATCTATCTATCTATCTTGTATATTGTATCTCTGTACCCCTCTCTCTCTCTCTCTCTCTCTCTCTCTCTCTATCATCTTCTATCTATCTATCTCATCTATCTATCTATCTTCTCTATCTATCTGTCAATCTGTCAATCTGTCTATCTGTCTGTCTGTCTGTCTGTCTGTATGTCTGTCTGTCTGTCTGTATGTCTCTCTGTCTGTCTGTCTGTCTGTCTGTCTATCTATCTATCTATCTATCTATCTATCTATCTATCTATCTATCTATCTATTGATATATTAATCTATATTTTTGTATCTTACAGACCGTATAAACATATAATTATTCTAGATTGTACTAATAACTGTAGATTTTTTACACAGTCAGGTGCCATATATCTATAACTATATTTATATCCTGTGCGTATTTCTATATCTATGTCCATTTCTCTATATTTAATTTTTATATATTTGTCTATTCCCTATTTTATTCCCTATAAAGTATATCTAGACCTATAACTTTTCTATTCCCTATAATGTATTTCTATATCTATAACATATCTATTCCCTATAATTTATTTCTATACCTATAACTATATCTATTCCCTATAATATATTTCTTATCTATAACTATATCTATTCCCTATAAGGTATATTCTATATTATTACTAGATCTATTCCCTATACTGTATTCCTATTCTATATATCTATTTCTATTCATTAGAATGTATATCCATATCTATTCCTTATATATATTCTCTATAATCGTGTCTCTACTATGTCTAGACGGGATTTCGTTGGGATCAGTTACTACACATAGAATTTGGAGCTGATCCCCCTGTAATCTTCTGGGCAGCCTGACACCAAGCCTTGGCTGTAGATAGAAAGACAAACACAGTAACTAGAAAGTCCAGTTCTAATTACTACTACACCTGACCACTTGTTTCCCTTTAACCCAGTATTATATTTAATACCTCAGGGAAATGGGGAACATTGGAATATTTCCAGCACAGTGTCATAGGATTTAACAATAACCAGGCAATAGAATCCCATTCAATTAACACTATATTAAACAGTTTATTTTGTTTATTGGAACATTGTATCTAGTTCGGGTGGGATGGAACATTGTATCTAGTTCTGGGAGGGATTGGAACATTGTATCTAGTTATGGGAAGGATTGGAACATTGTATCTAGTTCTGGGAGGGATTGGAACATTGTATCTAGTTTTGGGAGGGATTGGAACATTGTATCTAGTTTTGGGGAGGATTGGAACATTGTATCTAGTTCTGGAAGGGATTGGAACATTGTAGTTCTGGGAGGGATTGGAACATTGTACCTAGTTCTGGGAGGGATTGGAACATTCTATCTAGTTCTGGGAGGGATTGGAACATTGTATCTAGTTCTGGGTGGGATTGGAACATTGTATATTTTGGAGGGATTGACATTGTATCTATTATGGGGAGATTGGAACATTGTATCTAGTTCTGGGAGGGATTGGAACATTGTATCTAGTTTTGGGAGGGATTGGAAACATGTACCTAGTTTTGGGAGGATTGGAACATTGTATCTAGTTTCTGGGAGGGATTGGAACATTGTATCTAGTTCTGGAAGGGATTGGAACTTGTATCTAGTTTTGGGAGGATTGGACCATTGTTACATTGTATCTAGTTCTGGGAGGGATTGGAACATTGTTCATTGCATCTAGTTCTGGGAGGGATTGGAACATTTGCATCTAGTTCTGGGAGGGATTGGAACATGTATCTATTCTGGGAGGGATTGGAACTTGAATCTAGTTCATGGGAGATTGGAACTGGTATCTATTTCTAGGAGGGATTGAACATTGTATCTAGTTCTGGGAGGGGATTGGAACACATTGTTACATTGTATCTAGTTTCATAATCTCAGGAAAATATTGGAACATTTATATAGAGGACAATATCCTGTCATGGTATATATGGCAAACACAGAAAGAATAACTATCACAATAAAAGACAGACTGATTGATAGACAAAATGATAGAGAACAGATCGACAGATAGCCGACAGACAGATAAATAGAACAACCGTATAGACAGATAGATGTACAGAGAGACAGACAGACGTTTATGCCGTATTTGCATAAAGTATGGTTTTGCCCCCTACAAGCTATCTGCAAGCTTCTTGTCACTGGGTCACCACCAGTACTGATCCCCCCACCAGTCCCCTCACCACCATTACTGATCCCCCCAGTACTAGACCCCCCCCAGTACTGAAGCCGCCCCCAGTACTGAATCCTCCCCCAGTAATGATCCCCCCAGTACGATCCCCCACCAAATATTCCCCCCAGTACTGAAAGTCTCTCATTACTGATCTCCCAAGTACAAATCCCCCCCTTGTACTGATCAGTTCTAATCGCCCACCAGACACCACCAGTACTACCCCCATTAACAGACTTCCACCAAGGATACAACAGGACAATCCCCCAGTACTGATTACTGATCTCCTGTATTGGGCTTTCACTTTCCTTGTTTCATTTTCTGCCCCAAAGGATCAAACCCCTGATCCAGGTGAAGCCATACCCCATTTTATATGATTTCCACCAGTACTGATCCCTTCCCAGTACAAACCCCCCAGTACTGGTCTCCCACCAGAGATCCCCCTCAGTACAACCCCCCTACCATTACTGATCCCCCGGGCTGAGATCCCCCATTCCAAATCACCCAATACTGCCCCCACCAGAGATCCCCCCAGTACATAATCGCCCCCACCAGTACTGATCCCCCGGGCTAGAGCCCCCCCAGTACAAACCCCTGTACTGATCCCCCACCAGAGACCCCCCCCCCCCCCAGTACAACCCCCATAGTGATAGCCCAGTACCAATCCCCACAATGATCCCCCCCAGAGATCACCCAGTAAATCCCACCTTACATCCCCACCCCCTGTTCTATTACCTGTATTGGGGTTCTCCACTTTCCTTGTTTCCATTTTCTGCCCCAAGGAGCCAAAACCCTGATCCAGTGAGCCATATCCCCCCAGTGCTCCAGATCAAACCCCAAGGTGAGAAGATGAAGCAGCTAAAGGTGACAATGAGACCAGTGCATAGAAATCCCAGCGTGCACGGAGCCAAACCAACCCGGGGAAGGTGACAGCACAGCTGGGTATATATGGACTGTCCGCGGTGCTGAAACTGACTGATCGTTCTCTGAGAAGCTCCAGACTCCAGCACCGGGTACTTCCCTCCGTTACCTATTGGCTAACACATGGAATCTACAGTGGGACAAAGAAAATCCTATAACTGGGACAGGTTGACTCATAGAGACTATCACATCATTCGCTAACTGGGACCCTCCGAGAAGTTTACATTGCACCATGGGGATTGGGGAGATGCTACATTGCCCCTGGACAGAGCATTGGGGGGGGTTCTTCATTACCTAGTGTTAATATGGATCCTATGGGTTTAGTCTAGTTAGGGCTCTTATATGCAACTGATGGCTGCTCAGTGAGCAACTGTCTCTTGGGATTTTATATTCCTTCTCCCTATTACTAGGTCTGTGTGGGATATTAGCTGATTCAGACAGATAAATGAATAGACAGACAGATAAACAAATAGACATATAAATGAATGGACGACAGATACATTAATAGACAGACAGACAAACAAATAGACATATAAATGAATAGTAGACAGATACATTAATAGACAGACAGATAACAAATAGACATATAAATGAATAGGCAGACAGATGTATAACATAAATAGACAGAAGTATAAATGAATAGACAGACAATACTGACAGACGATAAATAGACATCCATACTCTTCTGTTTTATTCTAGTTCTCTTAGGCTGGGTACACACAGAGGGACAAGTCCGTAAGTTGTGGCAATTCGGCCGCGGACGAATTTGCGAACGATCAACCGTGGCGTTAGGGAACTGCACGATTGATCGGAATTTTTTACAGTGGGTTCTGTATAACAAGGCTGAAAAGTATTTTGTTCAGGTGTTATGTATAATTACATATACCATATCAGCCTGGTTTTATAAAAGGTAGACCAGTGCAATAGACTATTTAATAATATAATAATAATAATGGTATAACTAAAACAAACAAATGTCTGTTGTGGTCTGTACACACACACACACTATAAATTCCATCATGTATCTTTAAGCTGAAAATGCCACAAACTGACTTAGTCATTACTAGAACACGTCACACTGGGATCTTTTGTGCCAATTTCAGCTGGGCAATCACCGGAGCGTGAGATTCAAGGCTGGAACAGATTTATACACTCAATCCTAGATTGGGGCCTGCAGGCAGTACAGTCATCCCTCTGCCCAATGACTCAGTAGGGCTTAGCAGGGAAGCAGGGATATGGGCACATACACAGGAAATCATAGCCTAATGAAAACAATTCCATATTACATTCCAGATATGAGTAAGGAACGCAGCGCACACAGCACAGATGTAGTTGGAATAAAACTATTAATTCCTTATTAATATAGGTAATACAAGACTTGGGATCACCTTAGTTCTGTCTGTCATTGCATCATCAGCCTTTACAATTTACAAATCATTAAGACTTTTATGATTTGCAGTTCCTGTTGGATATTTCTATGTTTATTATCATCACACTTGTAGGAATGTGCTCCCTCTATCTGAATTAAGTTTAGACAGACATTATGGTAGGGTATAAAGGTTGGACTAGATGGGTGTATGTCTTTATCAATCTCCAATACTATGTTACTATGTAACTGTTATACAGACATTATGGGTAGGGTATAAGGTTGGACTAGATGGGTGTATGTCTTTATACAATCTCCAATACTATGTTACTATGTAACTGTTACAGACATTATGGATAGGGTATAAGGTTGGACTAGATGGGTGTATGTCTTTATACAATCTCCAATACTATGTTTACTATGTAACTGTAATACAGAATTATGGTAGGGTATAAGGTTGGACTAAATGGACGTATGTCTTTATACATCTCCAATACTATGTTACTATTAACTGTTTACAGACATTATGGGTAGGTATAAAGGTTGGACTAGATGGGTGTATGTTTTATACAATCTCCAATACTATGTTACTATGTACCTGTTACAGACATTTGGGTAGGGTATAAGATTGGACTAGATGGATGCATGTCTTTATACATCTCCAATACTGTTACTATTGTAACTGTTAGACAGACATTATGTAGGATGTAAAGGTTGGACTAGACGGGCGTATGTCTTTATACATCTCCAATACTATGTTACTATGTAACTGTTGACCGACATTATAGGTGGATAAAGATTGGACTAGATGGATGTATGTCTTTTAACAATCATCCAATACTATGTTACTATGTACTGTTTAGACAGGCATTAGGGGTAGGGATAAAGGTTGGACTAGATGGGTGTATGTCTTTAACAACCTACAATACTATTTACTATGCAACACTGTTTACCATAGTAACATATTTACAAGCCAATATTAGCCAACAATTGTTTTACCAAACACAATGTTAGACTGGCAGATTTGGTAGAGTATAAATGTTGGACAAGATGGACGTATGTCTTTATTCAACTCCAATACTATGTTACTTTATACTGTGGGACAGACATTATGGGTAGAGTATAAGTGTGACTATGATGGATGTCTTTATTCACCCCCCTTAATTGTTTTACTAGAACTTTTGACATTATGGGTAGAGTTTTGAATTGGACTACGATGGACATTTTGTCTTTATTCAACCTCCAATACTATTACTATGGAACTATTAGACAGGCATTAGGTATTCTAAATTGGACTAGATGGACGTATTCTTTATTCAACCCAATATTTTGTTACTATTGTAGTACTGTTGGCATTTAGTTAGGGTTATACAGTTGGACTAGATGGACATATGTCTTTAATTTCAACCTCCAATACTACAGGTATGTTACTATGTAACTGTAGACAGACATTATAGTTAGGGTATAAGGTTTGACTAGATAGAGGTATGTCTTTATTCAACCTCCAATACTATGTTTACTATTGACTGTTAGACAGACATTATGGAGGGAATAAAAGATGGACTGGATGAACATATGTCTGTAATCAACCTCCAATACTATGTTACTATTTAGAGTTGGCTTGAACTTTAGGAAGTTTGCAACTGGACCCATTAAGTCAATGGTGAAAGTATTGTATTTAACTAATCTTCCCCTTTAATCCTTTTTTGTAATTTGCATCCTATTTGCACATATGGGAAAAGCGGGCAAAAGGTGAATCATCACGCAGCAGAACCATTAGTTTCAGATAGGCTCAATGCAGTGTTGGCCACCCGTTTGAGGAGGTCAGCGATGGCCCCAATGGAATAACATGTCATCACATTGGCCTCTAGGACATTCCCACACACTAACATGGCTTCTCTCCTTTTAGTATGCATTGTTGCAAGGGTAAGTGGGTTAAAGGAGTTTTTTATAGAATTTATAGTAATTTGGGGAAAAGATTTTGTATTATCAACCTCAATACTATGTATATGTAACTGTTAGACAGATCTCTATGGGTAGCTATAAATGTTGGACTAGATGGATGATGTCTTTAGACCAACCTCCAATACTATGTTACTATATAACTGTTACACAAGGCACTTATTGGGCCATTATGGTGTTAAAGTCGCCGCTAACTAGTTTGCTAACAGTTTAGCACGACTTTAACTACATATCTCTTCGATGCACGTGTTATGCAAAATTCACCTGTGCATTCCGATGCTTGTGATTCAATATCAGCGATTCAGTTTCTAGCGCTGGGACTTTACGCCAGCAAATACTTAGTATGTTACATGTAACTGTTAACAGGCATTATGGGTAGGGTATAAAGGTTGGACAGATAGCGTATTGTCTTTATACATCCTTCCAATACTCAGTATGTTACTATGTAACTGTTAGACAGCTTATTGGGTAGGGTAAATAAAAGGTTGGACTAGATGGGCGTATGTCTTTAACATCCTCCAATACTAACAGTAATGTTACTATAAACTGTTTAGACAGGCATTATGGGTAGGGTATAAAGGTTGACTAAATGGGCGTATGTCCTTTATATCCTCCATACTACAGTATGTTACTATGTTACTGTTAGACAGGCATTATGGTAGGGTATAAAAGGTTGGACTAGATGATTGTATTACATTATTACTTGTTCCTATTTTTTTCTCTAATTGTAGTAAGAAAACAACCCCCACTTGTATGGCGTGGACAGACATACTGACATACAGAGACAAGTACCATACTGCGCAGATAAATAATTAAATAGAAGAAAATTGTACACTCCGGAATTTCGTACACATTGTGATCCATTTTGGAGTGCCTACTAGTCTGTATGTATAAAAAAATATATACATAGATAAATACATATTATTTGTCACTTATTGCATAGACATAAAAGTAGCTCCCTTCCCCAAGAACATTTTTGATTTGAACTGCCAGTTTTGGGAGGAAAAAACGTTACAAAGCAACGACAAGGAGGTACTTAACGGGATTTAATTCCTAATGGGTTTCGGGACTGTCTGCAGATGGTTGGGACATAGCTAGGAGTGATCATACACCGTCTTTTTCCATCACTTCGTTATTTTCCCCCACCAACCCGTCACATTCCACAAATTTAATATCTTAACCCTCACTTCCCGGGAAGGAGACAAAATGCTAGTGCAGTGGCAGACAACTACCAGAGTCACTTCTATAAATCGCCCATTTCTGATATATGATTGCTGTATGACAGGGATTATAGAAACTTTTTCAACATGAAACTGCTTTTTTGTATGTACAGGCTTGCCCTCAAATCAGTGAATGGAGAGTAAAACAGGGGGTATTTTGGTTCCCTATTATGGCTTGGGAAAAAATAATGATAGAACTTCTGGACTTCCTTTTTATATTTCTTTATTTGTGGGTATACAGTGATGAACAGTACCTTTTAATTGTGGGTATACAGTATGACATTACTTTTATTGTGGTATATACAGTATGAACAGTTACTTTTAATTGTGGTTATACAGTATGAACAGTTACTTTTTATTGTTGGCAGATACAGTATGAACAGTAACTTGTATTGTGGGTATATATAGTAATGAACATTACTTTTATTGTGGGTATATAGAGTATGAAACAGTTTGCGTTTTTATTGTGGGTATATACAGTATGAACAGTTACTTTTAATTGTGGGTATATACAGTATGAACAGTTACTTTTATTGTGTTATATATAGTATTAACAGTTACTTTTATTGTGGGTATATATAGTATGAACCGTTACTGTTTTATTGTGGGTATATACAGTATGAACAGTTACTTTTATTGTGGGTATATGCAGTATGAACAGTTACTTTTATTGTGGGTTATATAGTATGAACAGTTACTTTTTATTGTGGTATTCAGTAATGAACAGTTACTTTTATTGTGGGTATATACGTAATGGACACAGTTACTTTTATTGTGGGTATATACAAGTTATGAACATACACTTTTATTGTGGGTATATCCAGTATGAACGTTACTTTTATGTTGGGTAAATACGTATGAAACAGTTACTTTATTGTGGGTATATACGTATGACAGTTACTTTTATTGTGGGTATATAAAGTATGAACAGTTTCTTTTATGTGGGTATATACATAATGAACAGTTACTTTTATTGGGGTATATACATATGACAGTTTTACTTTTATGTGGGTATAATACATCGAAACAGTTACTTTTATTGTGGGTATATACAGTAATGAACAGTTACTTTATTTTGGTAAATACAGTAATGAACAGTTACTTTTATGTGGGTATATACAGTATGAACAGTTTCCTTTTATTGTGGGTATAAACAGTAGGAAAGTTACTTTTATTGTGGGTATATACAGTATGAACAGTTTAACTTTTTATTGCTTGGTTATACAGTATAGTAACCATTACTTTTATTGTGGTTATCAGTATACATTCTTTTATTGTGGGTATAGACAGTCATGAACAGTTACTTTTATTGTTGGTAAATACAGTATGAACGTTACTTTATGTGGGGTATATACAGTTGGAACATTCTTTTATTTTGGTAAATACAGTATGAACAGTTTACTTTTATGTGGGTAATATACAGTATGAACAGTTACTTTATTGTGGGTATATACTGTATGAACAGTTATTTTTATTGTGGGTATATACAGTATGAACAGTTTACTTTTATTGTTGGTAAAATACAGTATGAAACAGTTACTTTTATTGTGGGATCTAACAGTATGAACAGTTTACTTTTATTGTTGATAATACAGTATGAACAGTTACCTTTTATTGTTGGTAAATCAGTATGAACAGTTTACTTTTATTGTTGGTAATACAGTATGACCGTTTTACTTTGTATGTGGGTATATACAGTATGAACAGTTTACTTTTATTGTGGTAAATACAGTATGAACAGTTACTTTATTGTGGGGTATATACAGTAATGAACAGTTACTTTAATTGTGGTTATATACATTAATGAACAGTTACTTTTAATGTTGGTAATATAGTGAACATTACTTTATTGTGGGTATATACAGTATGAACAGTTTACTTTTTATTGTGGTAATACAGTATGAACATTTACTTTTATTGTGGGTATATACAGTAGGAACCGTTTTACTTTTATTGTTGGGAAATACAGTATGACAGTTACTTTTATTGTGTTATATACAGTATGAACCAGTTACTTTTATTGTGGGTATATACAGTATGAACAGTTACTTTTATTGTGGGTATATACAGTATGAAAAGTTACTTTTTTAATAGTTGTATATACAGTATGAACGATTACTTTTATTGTTGGTAAATTCAGTATGAACAGTTACTTTTTTTGAACATGTAACTTTTATTGTGGGTATATAATCATATGAACAGTTACTTTTATTTGTGGGTATATACAGTATGAACAGTTACTTTTATTGTGGGTATATACATATGCACCATTTACTTTTATTGTGGGTTATACAGTATGACAGTTACTTATTGTGGGTATATACAATATGAACAGTTGTTTACTTTATTGTTGGTATATACATTAACAGTTACTTTTTTATAGTTGGTATATACAGTATGAACAGTTACTTTTATTGTGGTTATACAGTATGACAGTTTACTTTTATTGTGGGTATATACGTATGAACAGTTACTTTTTATTGTGGGTATATACAGTATGAACAGTTACTTTTATTGTGGGTAATACAGTTAACAGTTACTTTTTATTGTGGGTATGTACCTATGAAACAGTTACTTTTATTGTGGGTCATATACAGTATGAACAGTTACTTTTATTGTTGGTAAATACAAGTATGAACAGTTACTTTTTTATAGTTTGGTATATCAGTATGAACAGTTACTTTTATGTGGGTATATACAGTATGAACAGTTCTTTTATTGTGGGTATATACAGTATGAAACATTTACTTTTTATTGTTTGGTAAATTACAGTATGACCAGTTACTTTTTTATAGTTGGTATATCCAGTATGAACAGTTACTTTTATTGTGGGTAATACAGTATGAACAGTACTTTTATTTGTGGGGTAATACAGTATGAACAGTTATTTTATTTGTGGGTAATATACGTATGAACATTACTTTTATTGTGGTATCTACGTAATGAAAGTACTTTATTTTGGGGTATATACGTATGAAAGTTACTTTTATTGTTGGCAATACAGTATGAACAGTTACTTGTATTGTGGGTATATTAGTATGAACAGTTACTTTTATTGTGGGTAATCTAGATATGAACAGTTACTTTTTTATTGTGGGTATATACAGTATGACAGTTACTTTTAATTGTGGGTATATACAGTATGAACAGTTACTTTATTGTGGGTATATATAGTTGAACAGTTACTTTTATTGTGGGTATATAGAGTAATGAACAGTTACTTTTTATTGTGGGTATATACAGTATGAACAGTTACTTTTTTGTGGGTATATACAGTATGAACAGTTACTTTTTTATAGTTGGTATATACAGTATGAACAGATACTTTTATTGTTGGTAAATACAGTATGAACAGTTACTTTTTTGAACAGTTACTTTTATTGTGGGTATATACAATATGAACAGTTACTTTTATTGTGGGTATATACAGTATGAACAGTTACTTTTTATTGTGGGATATACATATGAACAGTTACTTTTATGTGGGTATATACAGTATGAACATTACTTTATTGTGGGTATATACAATATCGAACAGTTACTTTATTGTTGGTAAATACAGTATGACAGTTTACTTTTTTATAGTTGGTATATACAGTATGAACAGTTTCTTTATTGTGGGTATATACAGTATGAACAATTACTATTTATTGTGGGTATATACAGTAATGAACATTTTACTTTTTATTGTGGGTATTACAGTATGAACCGTTACTTTTTATTGTGGGTATATACAGTATGAACATTTACTTTTTTATTGTGGGTATGTACAGTATGAACAGTTACTTTTTTTGTGGGTATATACAGTATGAACAGTTTACTTTTATGTTGTTAAATACAGTATGAAACAGTTACTTTTTTTAGTTGGTATATACAGTTGAACGTTTACTTTTTATTGTGGGTATATACAGTATGAACAGTTACTTTTATTGTGGGTATATACAGTAATGAACATTACTTTTATTGTTGGCAAGATACAGTATGAACAGTTACTTTGTATTGTGGGTATAATACGTATGAACAGTACTTTTATTGTGGGTATATATAATATGAACAGTTCTTTTTATGTGGGTATCTACAGTATGAACAGTTCCTTTTATTGTGGGTATATACAGTATGAACATTGCTTTTATGAGGTATATTAGTATGAACGTTACTTTTTTAAAGTGGGTATATATAGTATGAACAGTTACTTTTTATTGTGGGTATAACAGTATGAACGTTACTTTTTTTGTGGGTATATACACTATGAACAGTTACTTTTATTGTGGGTAATTAGTAATAACAGTTTTACTTTTTATTGTGTATATACAGTTATGAACAGTTTACTTTTTATTGTGGGTATACTACAGTATAACAGTTTACTTTTATTGTGTGTATATACATATGAACAGTTACTTTTATTGTGGGTATATACAGTATGAACTGTTACTTTTATGTTGGTAAAACAGTATGAACGTTTTACTTGTATGTGGTATCTACTAGAACATTTCTTTTTTGTGGGTATATAAGTATATGAACGTTTACTTTTATTGTGGGTATAACAGTCTGAACAGTTACTTTTTATTGTGGGTATATACAGTATAAACAGTTACTTTTTATTGTGGGCATATACAGTATGAACTGTTACTTTTATTGTGGGTATATACAGTATGAACAGTTACTATTTGGGCATATACAGTATGAACTGTTACTTTTTTATTGTGGGCATATACAGTATAAACAGTTACTTTTTATTGTGGTATATACGTATGAACCTTTTTACTTTTATTGTGGGTAATACAAGTATGAACAGTTACTTTTTGTTGGTATAATACAGTGAACAGTCTTTCTTTTATTATGGGTATATACAGTATGCAGCATTTATTTTTATTGTGGGTATATACAGTATGAACTGTTTTTTATGTTATATGTATGCCTTTTTTTAATATTGTGGTATATACTGTATGACTTTCTTTTTTTTGTTAATTTGTGGTTTTACTTTTTTTTATCTATTTTTACTTTTCTTGTTCTTCTTGTTCATTTTTATTTCTTCTTCTTTTTATTTTGAAATACTTATACATTTACTTTGGTTATTGTGGGTAATAACAGTATGAACATTTACTTTTATTGTGGGTATTACGTATGACGTTTACTTTTATTGTTGGTATATCGTATTCACAGTTACTTTTTTGGGGTAATACTATGAACAGTTATTTTTATTTGGATATCAGTATGAACAGTTCTTTTATTTGGGTAATACGTTGAACAGTTACTTTTATTGTGGGTAAATCGTATGAACTTACTTTTATTGTGGGTATATAAGTATAACAGTTCCTTTTTATAGTTAGTTAATACGTTGAACATTACTTTTATTGTGGGTAATACACATATGAACAGTTACTTTTATTCTGGCTATATACCGTATGAACAGTTACTTTTATTTGTTGGGTATATACAGTATGAACTTTACTTTTTATTGTGGTATATACAGTCTGAACAGTTCCTTTTTTACTTTGGGTATATACGTATGAACATTTTTACTTTATTGTGTGTATATACAGTATGAACTGTTACTTTTTATTGTGGTATATAAGAATGAAAGTTTCTTTTATAGTTAGTATATAACAGTATGAACACAGTTACTAGTTTATGTGGGATAAGAGAAACAGTTCACTTTTTATAGTTAGTATATACAGTATGAACAGTTCTTTATATTGTGGGTATAAACATATTAAAACAGTTATCGTTTATTGAGGGTATATACAGTTGAACAGTTACTTTTTATTGTGGGTATATCACAGTATCAACATCACATTTTTGTGGGTAATACAGCATGCACACGTTACTTTTATTGTGGGTATATACAGTATGACAGTTTTCCTTTTTATAGTGGGTGATCAGTAGACGTACTTTTAGTTGAAACAGTTGACTGTTTCTTTATAGTTGGTATATAAGTATGAACAGTTTTTTTTATATTGGTATCTACATTGAACAGTTACTTTTTTATGTGGGTATATACATATATGACTTACTTTTTTTTATGTGGGGTACGATACCAGTACTTTTGTCATACGTATTAACAGTTTTTTATTGTGGGTATATCAGTAATGAACAGTTACTTTTTTGTGGGTAAATACTGTATGAACATTACTTTTTATTGTGGGTAAATACTTATGAACAGTTACTTTTTATTGTGGTAATACAGTATAACATTAACTTTTTATTTGTGGGTAAATACTTTATGAACAGTTACTTTTTATTGTGGGTAATATACTGTTATAACAGTTACTTTTTATTGTGGTTAAATAATCTTATGAACAGTTACACTTTTTAGTGGATATATTACAAGTATGAACAGTTACTTTTTATTGTGGGTAAATACAGTATGAACAGTTACTTTTTATTGTGGGTATATACAGTACAGAACCAGTTACTTTTTTATTGTGGGTAAATACTATCATGAACAGTTACTTTTTTGGGGTAAATACTGTATGGAAAAACGTTAACTTTTTATTGTGGGTAGTATACAGTTGACAGTTACTTTTAATTGTGGGTAAATACTGTATGACAGTTTAACTTTTTATTGTGGGTAAATCACTTATGACAGTTACGTTTTTATTGTGGGTAATATACCAGTAATGAACATTTACGTTTGTTATTGTGGGTATAATACAGTATGAACATTACTTTTTATTGTGGGTATATACAGTATGAACATTACTTTTTATTGTGGGTAAATAACCTGTAATGAACAGTTTCACTTTTTATTGTGGGTATATACAGTACTTGACAGTTACTATTTTATTGGGTGGGTACATACTGTATGAACCGTCTTTTTATTGTGGGTAAATACTTTATGAACAGTTACTTTTTATTGTGGGTAAATACGTATGAACATTTACTTTTTTATTTTGTGTGGTAAATACTTTATGAACAGTACTTTTTATTGTGGGTATAATACTGTATGACCAGTTACTTTTTTTGTGGGTATATAACCCAGTATGAACAGTTACTTTTTTTGTTAAACGTGTATGACAGTTACTTTTTATTGTGGATATATTACAGTTGACAGTTCTTTTTAGTTGTGGGTAAATACGGTGATGAACAGTTACTTTTATTGTGGGGATATACGTATGAACATTACTTTTTATTGTGGGGTATACTGTATGAACAGTTTACTTTTTATTGTGGGTAAATACTGTATGAACAGTTACTTTTATTGTGGGTATATCAGTATGAACAGTTTTACTTTTAATTGTGGGTAATACTGTATGAACAGTTACTTTTAATATTGTGGGTAAATACTTTTATGAACAGTTACTATTTTAATGTGTGAATATACAGTAATGAACAGTTACCTTTTTGATTGTGGTAATAACATATAACAGTTACTTTTTATTTGTGGGTATATACAGTATGAACAGTTACTTTTTTTGTGTGTATTAAGTACGAATGTTACTTTTTATCGTGGGTATATACAGTATGAACTGTTTACTTTTTATTTGGGTAGATAAGAACGAATATTATTTTTATCGTGGGTTAATTCACGTAATGTAAACCATTTTAACAAATGGTGAGAAAGATTTGAAGATACTACACTATGTAAAGAAATTCACAGAATGGCAATAACATCAGATGTGTGGGGTGGGCACTTATAGAATTACGCATTAGACTATTACATTACTATTAAAACTGGCGGACAAAGGGGAAATGGTATAGTTTTAAACAAAGCAAACTATATGTCTGACGCCATCTGCAACCCTCCGAACACCAGTGTGTAATGTAAACTTTCTGACCCCACAGTCCCTCTAAGTGTAAGGATAGTAGATCAGTGGGCGTGTGTACCCTGGTCTGGTTGAGGGGGCATTTTTTTCTTTTTTGTGTTTACACACCTAAAAACTATTTTCTTATTGCAGGATAAATCTAAATTAGTTTTTTGACTTAAGTTCACCCTTTAAGTGTTGGCTCCTCCGTAATGGATAAGTAGATCATGTAGGGTGGTGGTACCTGGGTCGGTGTTAGGGGGTTATGCCTTTTTTGTGTTACAACCTAAAACTTTTTTTATTGAGGATAAATCTAAATTAGTTTTTTTGACTTAAGTACCCTTTATAAGTTTGGCTGCCACAGTAAAGGATAGTTAGATCAAGTAGGTGTGTGACCTGGGCCGGTTGAGGGGGTAGTGTCTTTTTTGTGTTTACAACCATAAAACCTTTTTTATTAGGATAACTCTAAATTAGTTTTTTTTTCTTTAGTTACCCTTTAAAATGGCTGTCCATTGGGATGGAAAGTAGTGTCGTAGGTGGGGTGTACTTGGGTCTGTGTGGGGGTTGAGGGTATCACCATTTGTATTTGTGACCATGAAAAAAAAACTGTTTTTTGAAATATCCAATTTTGAGGATTGATTACCATTATAGTTCTATGGAAAAAATGTCCTGAAATTTGCCGATAACCCCGTAACGCGTCGCGGATGTCTCCTTAGCTAGAAGATAGCACACTTCTCCTCATATCCCCTCTGTACTGAATTTTCAGTCTCTGCTCAAAAACGTGGGGAGGAGATATGTCCAAAAAACGGAAGAAGAAAACGGAAGAAAAAGAAGATTAGAAAGAACGAATTTGGCTTTTTCAAGCCAAATTAATAATAATATATAAAATATAATAATAATGATAATAATAATAATGTAAACTTCTGTATAATAGGGAATATTTCCCATATAATACCCAACCCTGATGTTGTGTTATGGTGTCTACATAATACACTACAATGGTGGCCCGCTCCAGAAAGCAGGGGAGAAGCCATAGAGGAGTGTATGGGAAGCTTTAGAGCTCGGGGGGCAGGTCCGTGCAGTCTCGGACCGCCAGTCCAATATGAGGGTGTAAGAAACGCCACACATCCGGGAATGCACACCCAAAAAACCTTTATTGGAACGACGCAATCAAAATCAAATCCCGCAAGGAGACATCAACCTACCGCATTTTTGGGGACTGCCGCCCCTTAGTGCCATAGATAATGTCAAGTCTCACACACACACCCATACCTTACATAGGCAGGGATGTGTCCAATTAACCCCGTGTTTGTCATAATAATATAAACCACACATATTATGCACATAGATATATATTATATATATAATAAATAGCTTATACTGTGAATAGTACAATTATAAAAACAGCTCAAATGATAAGACCCAAACTGAATAGGTCGATCCCAACAGTAATTTAGACCCTGTGACAATCTCGTTTGGCCAACTGAAAAATCAAAAGTCTTCCTCTTCTCTATATTTTGAGAACGTTTCCCCTCTTAAAGGGGAGGACCTTTCCCCAATGACTTTCACACTTAATGTTTCCGATGCCGGTTTAAATAACACAGGCTGCAAACGTTTACCAATTGTGATGAAACTATATTGTTTCTCTCTAATCCTAACCACTTAAGGCGACGTGTGGTGTACCCCACTTTTGTCACCTTAGGAAGTGGGTTGGACCCCCCGAAAACGTGTGTACCTGGCTTGTCATTTTGAAGCACTTAATAAATGGAAGTTTGTTATTAACCTCTACTTGAGTGTGCCTCCATATTTTATATTGGACGATACTACTGATGTGGCACAAAGGCCTCAGGGGGTGCACTCCAAATCTACCTGTTGGGAATCCACAAGTTGTTGAAAATTGGTCTATGGCTAAGTTGCCTTATTATGGCTATGGCTAAGATGCAGTTGATTCCATATATAACCCCCCCATAGTATAATGGACTTCCCTTTACCTACAGGATCCCATTATACAAGCTCTAGACCATGTACCTGTCCGCTCCATTCTCTACCTGCTCATTAACCCCTTCAACACCATGGTCACTGACACACCCATATTACACAGTAGAGTCTAACTAGGACAGGCATGTGTGAGGCTTAAATGTGTGGCAGTCAGAAAGAGTTAAATGGTCTCTCTGGGGTCTGTTCTGATAGAACAAGTCAACTACTGTTCCCGATTAACATAAACATCATTATTCAAATCGCACCCCATTTCCCTTTTTAACGCGTGGTGTTTAACTCCCCTTTTTTGCTTTAAAGGGTTTAAAAGCTGGTGATGTCACAAAGGTGATGTCACGGGGGTATCGAAGAGGCTGCTGCGACTCAAAAGTCAGTTTCCCGTTTGTTCCTGCAGATAAAAAAGTAAGTGCTGCTCAGCTCTTGTATTTTTTTCTTTTTTCTTCTTCTTCTCTTTTATTGTGACTATTTCTGGAGCTAGAACAATGGGGACCCAGGAGAATTGGACTATTAACCTGACAGTAATCCGTGGAAATGTCCAAGTTCTCCAACAAAAAATACCCATGACTATAATTGGTTCAATCCCCAAACATGGACATTGGGAGGTTCAGGGCATGTGATCAACCCCAACGGGCAAGTTTGTGTGGGAAATGTTTCCTGCACTAGTCACTCAACTGACACTAGGGCAATCAGATTAACCAGAATTCATAATTATTTAAGAGACAAATTTTCCGTCCTCTTTCTATTTCTTCTTTCTTTGTCTTGTATGTTTATGTATTTGAAGGAAGTCATGACCATTAGTTTTTAATAGTCAGGGATGTCTATCCTGTTCACACTACAACTCCCAGCATTTCCCTGCTGACATCCGCTGTAGTGAGAGCTGTAGTGTCAAACCATCTGCAGGGCCACAGAAAAGACAACAAAACACAATACAACAACCCTAACACACACACGACATGTACACCCTACCGACACATCCCACAACACCCTCACAGAACTCCAACCTACCTTTCCGTTTTTCATGGCAACCGTACTTAATTATGTCTGGAAGATGTCAAATACATACCCCTAACAACAAATAGACAGGATACACACCTACGCACACAACCCTCCCCACACTCCAACCTACCTCCGTTATTCCATGGTACCAAACTTAAATTAATGGTCTGGAATTCATACAACACCCCTAACACCCCACAGACGGTCACAACACTCCGTGACAAACACACCCTCACAACTCCAACTCTACCGTCCTACCGTCCGTTTTCAATATCAACCGTACTTAAAGTTATGTCAGTGGAATGCAAATACTACCCCTAACACCACACAGCAGTCACACGCTACTCACACACCTTCACACTCCAACCTACTCCGTTCTATGGTAACCAAACTTAAATTATGGTCTGGAATGCAAATACAACACACCCTAACATTTTCGCCAGAACAGTACACAACCAACCTAACTGACAACAACCCTCACACTCCACCTACTTCCGTTTCCATATTAACCGTACTTAAATTTTGTCTGGATGCAAATACATTCCCTTAACACCACATAGAAAGGTACACCCCATACTCACACACCCTTCACACTCCAACTTACATTCCGTTTCCATGGTAACCAAACTAAAAATTCATGGTCTAGAATGCCAATACATACCCCTAACACCAACCGACAAGAACACACCTACTCACACCCCCTCATACTCCACCACCTTTCCGTTTCCATGGGGCAACCGTACTTAAATTATGGGTCTGGAATGCAATACACACCCCTAACACACCACACAGACATACACACCTACTGACACAACCCCACACTCCAACCTACCTTCCGTTTTCATAGCTCATACTTAAATTATGGTCTTGAATCAAATACATGCCCTAACACACCACATAGACAGTACACACCTACTTACAACATCCTCACACTACCACCTACCTTTCCGTTTCCATTGTACAAATTAAATTATGGTCTGGATCAAATACCGACACCTAACTCCGCACAACATGTACCACTACTGACACAAAAAACAATCCCTCCACACTCCAACCTACCTTCCGTTTTCCTAGCAACCGTACTAATATGGTCTGGATGCCACATACAACACCCCCTAAACACCACACACGGTACAACACCTACTGTCAACCCTCACACTCCCAACCTACCAACCGTTTCCATGGTAACCATAATTAAATTATGGTCTGGAATGCAATACAAACACCCCTAACACCACACCACACAGAACAGGTACACACCTACTGACAACACAACCCCTCATCTCCAACCTACTACCTTCCGTTTCCATGGTAACCAAACTTAAATTAATGGTCTCAATGCAAATACAACACCCCCTAAACCCCACCAGACAGGTACACCCCTACTGACCCCCCCTCACACTCCACCTACCCCGTTTCCATGGTAACCAAACTTAAAATTATGGTCTGGATTGCAAGCACACCCCTACACCACACAGACAAGGTATTACACATCTACTGATACACCCCTCACACTCTCACCTGCCAACCGTTTCTATGGTAAACATACTTAAATTATGGTCTGGATTCCAAATACCACCCCTAACACCACACAGAAGATAACACCCCTACTGACACAACGATACACACAACCTCACCTCCAACCTACCTTCCTTTTTTCCATGGTAACCGTACTTAAATTATGGCTGGAATGCAAATACATACCCCTAACCCCACACAGCAATAACAACCCTACTGACACACACACCCTCACACTCCAACTAAGAGACCTTCCGTTTCCCTGGTAATCGTACCTTAAAATTATGGTCCTGGAATGCACATACACACCCCGACACCACAACAAGACAAGGTACCACACCTACTCACACCCTCCACTCTACCAACCTCCTTCCGTTTCTCCATGGTAACCGTCACTTAATTATGGTCTGGATTGCAAATCCACACCCCTAACACCACCAGACAGGTACACACTCACTGACACACCCCACACTCCACCTACCTTCCGTTTCTGGTAACCCAAACTTACATTATGGTCCTGAATGCAATACACACCCCTAACACCACAACAGACGTCACAACACCTACTGATACAACACCCGCACACTCCAACTACCCCGTTCCATGGTAACCATTAAATATGGTCTGGAATGCAAATACAACACCCTAACACCACAACAGACAGGTACAGCACCTACTGACACCCCCTCACACTCCAACCTACCTTCCTTTCCATGGTACCCAAACTTAAATTATGGTCTGGAATGGCAAATACACACCCCCTAACCCACACAGACAGGTACCTCTACTGATACACCCTCCACACTCAACTACCAACGGTTTCATGGGACCATATTAATTATTGGCTGGAATTCAAATACCACCCCTAAAACACCAACACAACGGTACATACACCTACTGATACAACCTCACCACTCCAACCTAGCCTTCCGGTTCCAGGGTAACCAAACTTAAAGTATGGTCTGAAATGCAAATACACACCCCTAACCAACACACAGACAGGTACAACGCTACTGACACCCCCCTCACACTCCCCCCCTAACCTTCCGTTTCCATGGTACCGTACTTAAATTATGGTCTGGAAATGCAAATACATACCCCTAACCCCACCAGACAGGTAACACCTACTGACACACACCCCTCACCCTCCAACCCTACCTCCGTTACCATGTTAACCGTTATCCCCTATTGCAGCACCATTTTGTTTGTCTATGTTTAGTTACTATCAGTTAAATATTGTTTTTTAATCTATTTGCTTTGCTTTCCCTTATCTAAGAAATGATTCTAACGACTACAATCTGTTCTACACTGCCCAGGCGGTCGGGAATCCCACTGCCGTGGACGTGGAAACGAGAGCTTTTGGTGTGTTCTCGTCCGTGGGATTCTGGATACCTGGATCTGGGGCAGAGAACAATTTTCAGTAATCCAGGGAATATACAAACACGGACGGCCACCACCCAAACTCGCTCCAGCACAGCCAGCAGGGACAGAGCCTGTGCTGGACAATGTGGGAACTTTCTGTGGCTGAAAAGGAGTTCGAGTCCCATAAAGATGTTGTCGTCTATGGTAAAGGGGATAAAATGTACCCAGAACCCCTGTTTTTCTAGTGTTCTTTTCCCTCGTCCCGGATGGCACAATCTAATGGTAAGAAATAAAGTTCTCACGCTCTACCTTCCTTTTCCAGGTTCATGGTAACCATCAGGATCTTATGAGACCAAAGTCAACGCCATGGATGACTCCATTAAAACAGATGCAAGAGAATTTGAAATCAAAAAAGAAGAAAAGAAGGTAAATTTCTGGTCCAGAAAATGACTGAAGTTATGAAGGTCTTTTCACTTCTAATTCAGTAGATTGGTGGTCTCTCCATTTTACCTTCCGTTTGTCTCCCATATGGCATAGAAACCAGTAAGTTGTCCCATTTACACATTTTACTGCAGCTCATAATGTCATTTCATGTCCCCATGTTCTCTCCTTCTCCCTCGATGACCTGGACGAACATCGAGCGGGAGACCTTCAGACTAATGGAGGCTCAGAGCAAGATCCTCCCCGAACATCTCACGAGTCATTTGGTGACCATTATTGGATCACAGTTATGTTGCTGAAGTATCCCAAATCCATTGTAGAACTTACATAAAAATCCTTTATTCCCATTTAGGAAGACGATGTCCCCCTAAAAAAGTCAACGCCATCCCAGACGCTTCTATACGTGACATGGGCGACCTTTCATGCGCCCTCCATCCATGTAGTTTCCCCAATTGACAGGTGGATTGACCCGACCTGGTTATTTAGTTGTGACTGAGGGATAAAAGGTTTATCTATAGGGAAGCGTTTATTAGAGGAAGGGTTCCTATTAACAATATATCATCATGGTACACGGGTGTTTTTCATTTAATCCTTTACATAATACAATATCCTGGTCTTTCCATTTATAGTCCCACCCGAATATGGCTGGGGGTCCAGGGGTGTAACTAACCGGTCTCTGGTCCTTCCAGCAAAACTATGATGGGGCCCTTTCCTGCTTCATATACGCGTTTTCCTGGGGGGGCTGTAAACTGTCATAGGGAAAAGTAAGAAGATGGGGCCCCCTGCGGACGAAGTGTCTGCTCCCCTGAAAACGTCTTATTGTCATTTTATAAATCAATAAGACTTTTTTGCCATGGGTCCTTGGTTGGCCCATTGACATTATCTGGCTAATTCTTACTTATGGACTCGCATTACGACGTGAAGATAACTTATATCAATGCGCCCACCTGCACAGAACCAACGACACGTATACACAGACGGCACCCCTTCCTCCACTTCTTAAACATTTATTTTCCAGTAGCGGAAGGGGAGATGAGTGCTGGGACAAGAGAAGGGAGGCTCAGAGCCTCATTCACAGCTGGCCCAGCAAGCAGATACAGATGGAAGAGCTGGCAATGCGAATGGAGAATTGGAGGAGGAATATGACAAATAAAATTCAGAGATCAGTGTATATTAATGGGAACTGATTGATTCCATGTGGATTGCGTAGATATCACCGGTCACCTTTGCTGTCATTTTTACATATTTGCATTAAACGGGGAGTAAATGCTAGAAACAATAATTAAGGTTATTGGCCATATTAGCTGAATACAATTCCGCTGTCCTCTCTGGATTTTACGGCTGTTGTCCTTCTATTATGGCGCTGTTCTAAATCAACCATGTGGCAGTGATAAATTCTGAATGTGATAACGGCACGGTATATTGCAACCTGCCCCTTAATGAATATTCCAGTGTATGTAAAATATGGATGGTAGAATGTGGCTTGTAGTTTGGATTAGTGGTCCCTAGTATGGTGAAGTTTATTATTCACATCATCTGTGTTATTTAATTTCAGAGAAGAAAGTCATGAAGAAGAGTACGCCAAAGAATAAAGAATTTTTCGAAAGGACCTGGCCAACCCTCTCCACCATAAGGAGGTCCTGTAAGATAGAAAATAGAAATTCTAACCACCTCACTAAAGAGAAGACCCTTCCTGCTATTAATTTGTTCTATGCTCCATCCCACAGAAATCCTACAATGATCCTCAGAGGAGAAGGAGAGACCGTAGCCAACTAAACCACTCTAACTGTCCTCAACGCTAACCTGGAAGATGTTTAGTGGAAGAAACATCTTCCAGGAGGACGGCAATTCCAGCCTATGAATAGATAAGATGGCTTCGGACTTCAAGAAAAGGTAACCCCCCTTTCTAATGCGGGGACCCCACTTTACTATTAAATGGCAGGACATGAAATAAACTGTACACTCATTTCATACATCGAATGGGCAAGATATGTATCAACTAGCTGGGACACACAATACAAGTCTCCCTGGCCTTTATACTTTTACTATAAAGCACAGAGAACGTTGGGACGGTGTGGCCAGTTATAAATGTGATGATTGACACCTTTCAATGGAATCTTCCTGCCATTTGGCTATTGTTCTGCTGCCTGGGTGCATTTTCATTCATTTATAAGATCTGGGCGGCTGGGTTTATCTTTGAGTACAGCCTACGGTTACCTTCCCCAGTACACACAGACATGTAATGGTTGTACCTTGGTTTTCCTCCCTCTAGTCGAACTGCATTGATGAATTGAAGAGGAATCACCGCCTTCTGAAAATGAAAGTACCTTCAGCGTGAAATTGACGGAGCTTGCGGAGAACGTCAAGGCCCAGGGTCTCTGCTGAGAATACAAAGTACGTGTTCCCACCGACCACATCAATATTACATGGAACCTGGGAAGGGAAGATTCCATTGAATCAGAAACCTAAATCCCTTGAGCCCTTAGCCACTATTAGATGGGGGGGGGGGGGGGGGGGGGGGGGGGGGGGGGGGGGGGGGGGGGAGGGGGGGTGATGTAGTACATGGAATAGACTGGGTGGTATTGCACATTAGCGATTGGTTACTGTATAAAAGGAGTATTACTTGGGTGATTATGTCAGTGAATGTGCGTCTTATTGTGTGATAATAATCACTTCTATTCTCTATACAGTGGGCAGGGGTGTATGCCAGAGGCAATCAACAGGCAGCTCTAACAGTAAGTATCTTTATCAGTCAGTTCCCCTACAGTCCTTTTCCCATCCCCCACTACTGTCTCCCACGGTATCGCCTCTTCTGTCACATTATAACTTAATTATTAGCATAAACATGATTCAGTCCTCTCTTTTCTTTAGGGATCGGACTCTAAGGTGCAGACCATGGAGATAAGGGTAAGTAAAGATCCATTGGGGTTGGGCTCTAAGGAAGGGGACTAGAGACAAGTCAGTATTTAATACCCCACAATTCCTGTTACGAGAAAACTCTCCTCATGAACGCAAGTCTCCCCGATCCAGTGAAAGTAAGTCCACCTTTTGGCCAAGGTCCACTGAGCAGCCATCAGAGACTCCCTGGAACCATGATAGTGCTTCCACCTTTGGGCCAAGGCCCCGAGCAGCCCCAGCAAGAGTCTCTGCCGGGATCATGACAGTGCGTCCACCTTGCCAAGTTCATCCTTCACAGCCTGCCCAGCAGACCCGGACTAAAATCTCGACCTATGGCCAAGGACACCAACAAGGTTCCTAGGTTAGTATTATTTCAATCTGGTACGAGTACGTGTCTGAGATAAAGTCCATTTGGCAGCTGTTACCATTCACTCTGATAATCTTATCACGTTCAGTAGATTTTTTATCCTTTAATCAATATTCTCATTCTTATGTCTGGTCTTTAGCAAGACCAACGGAGAGCCATAAATGCAAATGTAATCTCCAGAGTCTTCGTACGGTAATTTCCCAGGGATTTATCAACCTACTCTTCCCTCTGCTAATAATTAAAATTATTACATGACACGGACCCCAGTCTGGTTGTGTCTGTTCTCACTCTGTAATATTATTATATTACTGACATTCTATTATTACTTCCAACCATCTTTATTGTCTCTTCACTCTTAGCCCCTGCAACTGTATCTGGATCAGCATTGTACAGCACGGGGGGCTCAGTGGTTAGCACTGATGCTTGCGCAAGAGTCCTTGAGTTTGACTCAGTTTGAAAATCAATCTTCGGCGCAGAGTCCTTATGTGAATTTGTACTGTTTATTGTAAATTGTCAACCAATAATGGGCCGTCTTATTAAACCCTTATAACTACTGTAAAGGTTTGTTCACACTTGCGATTGTGGGACCTCCCTGCGACGCACAAGTATAACATGGCCATGATCGTTGCGCGTGAGCACGCGGTCACTGATGTGCCCTTCGGAATTGGGGCTCGTTGGGATCTGACCGGGCAGATCATCAACAAGACCACAAATCGACAGCCATTAACATAATGTTAACAAACATCAGTTTTGGCCACCAATCCTTTAGTGTTTGAGCGTCGGTTGGCTGATGTGCCCTGTTTTGGTTTGGGGCTCGTTGGGGCTCATAACAGGCAGATCATCAACAAGACCTAAACCAACCGAACAGCCATTTTGAGACCGAATACCACCACCCAACGATTGTCGCCCATAGTTTATTAAGGTTAATGTAGCTTGGTTTAAAAGGTCCAAGTTGGTCCAGGGATTAGTCGATTGCCACATGGAGTCAGGAAGGAATTTTTTTCCCCCTTCTGTCCGCTGTCTTCCGAAGGGTTTTTTCACCTTCCTCTGGCCCCTTTCAAGGAGATTCATAAAAGTTTCTTATTGTTAAAATTTTTACATTTGAAAGCCAACATCTGATGGTTTGGGGCCAAATTTAAAGCACCAATTTTTTTATCACTAAAAACTTTTATTGACTCTCCCCTGGCGTGTTTTCTTAAGAATAAATAAATAAAAAATTATCGAAACATTCGGTCTGGAATTTATTTCTATTTCTCTCACTTATAATTTTATAATATTGGGATCATGCCTGGGATTGGAAAGGGATTTCACATTCTATAATTGGTGCGGACATGGTTATATCAAAATGTCATCATCTTGGGACCCAACGCTAATAAATAATTCAGTAACACTATAAAAGTCAAATGATTGGCCCAAAATACACAATAGGTACATTAAGGATATTAATATTATAGGGGGTCTTGCCTTTCTGTATCCAGGAGTGAAGTCCTTGTCCTGGATGGAATATAACGTAAACCAAGAGTGGTAACCATACAGGGGAAAGGGGGATCGAACAATGTTATGAAGGAGAAAACAACATGTGATTGTCAGAAGGGAGAGAAAGGTGAAAGATTAACACCATACAGTGTGCTACTGAACAACCCGTCTTAGAAATGTGGGGTGGGCGAGTCCGGTGGGATCAATTTTAGATGGTGGGTTTACGGTGGTGATGTTCCATCCCCGGAGGAGATAGTTGAGGTCTGGGACTGATCTACAGGATGTTATATTTGGGTTATTATCTTAAACATCAGTTTTGTACTCCCCACCAGCTCAGTGAGATCAGACATGCTCGTGGGACTCCTCAGGGCGAGGAGAAATTCTTTATATCTCCCTGGTTATCTAACAAAAACTATTTTTTATTGAGGATAATCGAAATTTAGGATTTTTACTTTATTTCCTTTAGTATGGCTGCACGGTAATGGATAAGAGTCATAGGTGTGTGTACCGGGTCTGGTTAGGGGGTATGTCTTTTTTGTGTGTTCCAACCATAAACTACATATTTTATTTAAATAACTCTAATTTGTTTTTTTGACTTTAGTTACCCTTTAAATATGTCTGCCCACCGTATAGAGATTATATCAGTAGGTGTGGTGTACCTTGGTCCTGGTGAGGGGTATGGTCTTTTTTGTGTTGACAACATAAACTATCTTTTATTGAGGATAAATCTAAATTTTTTTTTTTGCTTTATTACCCTTTAAATGTCTTCCAGGGACATGGAAAGGTAGGTCAGTAGGTGGGTGTATAACCTGGGTCTGTGTGGGGGGTTGGGGGTTCCCATTTGTATTTATGACCCTTGAAAAAACTGCTTTGAAGATCCACATTTGAGGATGTACCATTAAGTCTATGGGAAAAATGTCCGTAATTCGCCGATAACGCCGTAACGCTTCCGCTGATTCCTTAGCTAAAATAAGCAACTCTTCTCCTATAGCCCCTGCATGTCTGTACTGAATTTCATGTCTCTACTTTAAAAAATTGTGGGGGAGATAACGGTCCCAAAAGCAGCAAAGGCAACGAAACCGGAAGAAAAGAAGAAGAAGAAATATAAAGAAACAGTATTTGGCTTTTTCAAGCCATAATAATTAACGATAACGATCTAAATTAACGATACGCATCTGTAAATCTCGATAGAGCGATCAGTATATTTTATGATCCCCGTAGAATCCTATTGCGGTAGTACCACATGTGTTGTACATTTGCGACACGTGTTATAATACAAATACGATTAATTTACTAACAATACCTTTTGCAAACAGATTTTTGAATTGATATCTTTAATAAAATTGCATGGATTGCTGTAAGGGTCAAATGTACATTTTAATTCTGTATAAATGATTATGTAAACAAGTAAAAGATAAACAGGGACCAAGCTGTCATGCATTCCACGTATACCGTGGCCCTCGAGGCCCAAAGAATAAAAGTTCCCGTACACACCTGTTAACTTATCAATTACAAAAGTTTTTTTTTTCTATAAAAAGTTTGAATCAGAAAATGTTTGCATAGTCGACCGCGCTGAAACGTTTTTTTCTAAGCAGTTTCCCTGTAGTCGTAGGGGTTTTCTTCATGGGGGGGTTGTTGTTTTTTCTGCTTGAGGCTCATCAGATGACCTGGAAAAGGTAATACAAAGGTTTACAAAAAGATTTTTCTTTTTTTTTAAATAATGTTATTATCCAAACATTACTACTGGCTAATAGGATAGAATAGCAGCTCACTGCGTACACATGCAGCCTCCCAGGAGTTTGGAGTAGGATTTCCTAACTTCCTGGTTGTCTGTGGCAGTTTGTGTGTGTTGTGTTTGGGGGGGGGGGGGGGCACAGTTTCCCCCTTTACAGCAAAATTTTTGGAACTGTATAATAAGAAGAATTTTCATAGTGAATTTGATCTGTGGATATGGACGTCCAACAACCAGAGAGACCCAACTAGGGCTCATTACCCTGGTGTTAAAGTCTTGCTCCATGATTTACAACCATGGTGACTGGTTTCATACATGGTTTTCTTACATGGTTCCATTGTCCTTGTCTCCTGATAGGACCTATGCTTTTTAGGTCTTCACTCTGTGTCCCTATTTGTTGTGGAACAGAGGTGAGTATCGTTTCTACTTTAACATATCGTATACTACCAATATGTATTTTAATATAATTATTAGTAATAATGTATCCCCTACTGTAAATTATAATAAGAATTTAATACTGAGGATACCCATATTTAATAAATAAAAACATATAGAAATGTTTGTAGAGGAAGGACCCAGTTTTGGTTCCGAAAACGTTACTTGAATAGCACCGTTTTTAATCAAACTAGTGTGTCCCCGGCTATATCTGTGAAGATCATTTTGTAATAAAAGGCACAAGAACTCAGAGGTACTTCTAATATCCAAATAACTTTTTGGAGGGGATATCTTATCTATTATATCCCCCCCTCATTCTAGTACAATCCTGTTCTCCTGAGATAACCCCATACACAGACAGTCATATTTATACAACCTTTCGTCCCCCCCCAAAACCCAACCCCTCACCACTCCTTCACATCCATCCCACTCTGTTCCCCACCACATTCAATCTTGTGTCAATCTTAGGCCTTGCTTTTAAAAGAAGAGGAGCATTGAATAATGGTTGGAGCAAACATACAGAATGGAGTGATGTAATGGGAAGGTTAGAGGAGGACTATTATTTCGGGAAAATTTACAATGATTAAAAGGTTATTATTTACATATGGACCTCCAATTGGAATCCAATAATGGGGTGGAGTATCTATATATCCCCACATTTTATATATATCACACATTTTTATAGATATCATAAGTAAGTAATAAGTACATTTGCAGACACTCCATTCTGGACTTTCTTAAATTTTTTTTTTTTAAATTGAATATACCGATCACATATATATATAAGATTATGAATCCATGATACTGGCAGTGCCATTCATATGTAAAATTGCACAAATGAATGCATGAATGAATCGCGATTAATAATTAAAGTGTACAAAGAAATAAAAGATAAAATGTACCCATAATTCCAGCACTCACCAACGAAATAGGAAACATCATTCTAAAACAAATGAATTAACCTGTTTGCTGTGGTTACATTTACCAACTCATTGGGAGAGAATCCATAGTTTAGTTTGGTTTTTGTCTGGCACTGAATGACTTTGAATAGATTTCCTTATAATAATCCTACGAATCCAGTACTTTGGCCTTGACTGCAAAACCAATAAAAAAGTGTTGTTATTCTAATTGGCCAGCTAAGTTTTTCGAACAGATCCTAACACTATGCTGTTGGGTGATTACACAGTTACATAGTTTATCCTAGATCTGGTATAAATGTCGTAGCATGGGGAAGAGGGTGGTAACCTTCCAAGCCTACTTACGGACATTTTCTGTCTCTGAGAGTTTTCTGGAGGTCCCTGATGTTCACTAGCTATCAGTAACGCTACATGTAGAGCTGCAACTATCTTAAAACACCATAACCAGATCTGAAAAACACCCGTGTGAAAGGAAGAGGCAGAATTTTTGCTTAAGGTATGGAGACTAAGAAAAGGCTTTACAATAGAAAGAAGTGGAACAGTAAAATATTAAGAGCAAACTGGTGAGTGTTAATTTGGGGGACGACATGCATTTAATTAAAGGTATGTCCCTGATTTTTAAACCTAAATTGTTTCTGTTTTAACTGAAGAACAGAGGTATAATTAGGCTACAGTATGTCTTACCCTCCTTAAGACATACTGTAAGGATAGAAGACAGAACCGTGTATCGCTTCCATCTCTTGCTTCTCTCTGACAGGTCCCGACAACACCCCAAACCCTTGCACGGTAGCGCATTCCGAGGGACTGGGGTTTCGGATACTTGCCAGAGGCGCTGGAACCATCCGTGGTAAAGTTCTGTCCTCTCTCCCCTCCCTGCATGGTTTACTGAAGAACGGGAGATAAGACAAGGCTCATTTACCTCCCGTTCTTCGTTAAAACCAGAGACAATAGGTTTCAAAATCATGGACATACCCTTTAAAGATCATGTCCACCTTAAAACAAAATACTGGTCAATTGTCATTACCTGCCCCCATCACACCTGATCTCTTTAGACTTTATACCCTGCATTACTAACCAGACTAAACCAGATCTTTTTACCTACCGCATGTCCACCCCTCAGATTACCTTTTTATATTGAGAGTTGCCCCTATCCCACCCCCAACGGTATGTTCCATTAAAAAAAAAAACTATCAGAGCATTAACTTTACTTACCTTCCCCCGGGCACTGTAAATCTCGGCCCTTTGCTTGCTGGAACTGCAAGCAGGGGTCTGGACCTAACAGCTGCGTCTGTGACCGTGGCTGCAGACATTACAGAACGCCGGAGGAATGAAGTAAATTGGTGTTTCAGCTCTTTTTTTAACAAACTAACAAGCTGTTGTGGGGTGGATAGGGACTGCTACACTAAGAAAAGGATTGGGAGTAAGGGAAGGGAAAGCAAAACGAGAGGGAGGGGGGGAGGTCTCACTTGTGTCATGCGAGAATCTTCCCGAAGTAGATACAAGGCGGCAGAAAACCTTTTGGGACCCAGCCAGGCTCTGCTCTTCAATTTTTTGGACTTGCAGAGACATTGCACGGGCCGCATTTGGAGCAGGGAGGTAAGTTAGGATTTTCACACTTCACATGGATCCAGTAGTGGTAGTATAGTTTTTGGGGGTGACATGGCCTTTAAATGGATCTATTATGGGAAAATGTAATTCTTTTCTTGTCTTTCTATTTCTGTCTATGTGTTGGTTCTTTATTCCCCCAACCCGTAAGGACACAGAATATACTTTCCCATATAGAATGATAATAGCAGGAATGTTTACCATATAGAAATGACAATAGAAGATATATGTTAACCATATAAATGATAATAGCAGGATAATTTACCAATAGAACTGACAACCTAGAAGGATAATGTTACCATCATATTTAGAATGAAATAGCAGTAGTCTGCTTACCCTATAGAATAATTAATAAAGGGTAATATAATGACAACAGAAGGATAATGTTACCAAAAATTAGAATGATACATAGAAGGGATAATTTTGTTACCATTATAGAATGAGAATAGCAGGATAATGGTTACCATATAGAATGATAAACAGAAGGATAATGTTACATATAGAATGACAATAGAAGGATATGTTACTATATAAAGTGACAATAGAGGATAATGTTACCATATAGAATGATAATGAAGGATAATGTTACTATATAGAGACAGGGAAATTAATGAGACAATGAAGGACAATGTTACTATATAGATGACAATAGAGGAATGTTTAGCTATATAAGAAATAGAAGATCAGTCTATAAAGAAGTGACAAATAAGCAATGTTTATATATAGAAGGACAATAGAAGTATTCTGTTACCCTATAGAATAATAATAGAGGGTTAATATAATGAACCAAGAAGGAGAATTTACCACATAGAATGATAATAGAAGGATAATGTTACCATATAAATGATTAATAGGATAAATTACCATATATAATGACAATAAGATAATAAATATTTACCATATATGAATGATTAAAGGATACAGTTTACCATATTAATGACAATAAGATATAGATGTTACCATATATAATGCTAATAGGATGAAAGTTACCATATATAATGTCAATAGAAGTATCCTGTAACATTATGGAATGATATAGAAGGGTAATATATAAACAATGAATCCACAAAATAATAGGCGCAATTCGATATAAGGATATGTACCAATGAAAAATGAGTATAATTTTTGTTCCTATAGAATGACAAGAAGGATAGTTCCATTGGAATCGATATAGCAGGATTAATGTTACCATATATAATGATAATAGGATAATGTACCATACTAGAATGACATAGAAAGGATAATGTTACCTATAGAATGACAATAGAAGGATAATGTTACCATATTGAATGATGGTAACGGATAATGTTACCCATCTATAATAAATGATTTACCATAGTGAGAATGTACGAGATATAGGTTACAATAGAAGATAATCATTACAATGACTAAGGGATATATGTATCCATTATATAAGTGATAATAGGATAATGTTACATATGAAATGTCGTATAGAAGGATAATGTTATCATTAGGATGGCCCGGTTCGCGAGACCTGAACCGGATCCGCCGCGGATTTCCCCGTTTGTCGAAGCGGATTTGTTTTCCGGATTTTTTTGTTTTTCAGCCTTCCGAACTCCGAACGCGGATTCCTCGTATTTTCGAAAATTTTCGGAAATGACGGAGATTTCGCGTGTTTTCGGTACAAGAAAACACGGCAATTTTGAAAATTTTCGAAAGACGAGAAATCTCTAATTTTGCGAGAATATGTTTCATTTAACGGGTCCGCTCGCGGAGTTCGAATTTTTTTTCGGAAGTTCTCGGATTCCTCAGTGCGGACCGATTTTGCGAAGTTCGGACATCTTATTACCATAGAATGATAATAGAAGGATAATGTTACCATAATAATGATTAATAGGATAATGTTTTTTACCCTATAGAATAAATAGATGGATACATGTTACCATATAATGGATAATAGAAGGATAATGTTACCATATTAGAATTGAAAAGATGGATGATGACATGTTATACCAGAATGAATGAAAATAGATAGATAATGTTACCATAATAGTCGATATATATAAGGACTAATGTTATCATACAGAATGACAATAGATGGATAATGGATTCCATATAGAAATTGATAATAAAAGGATAATAGAAGGATAATTTCTAACCATATGGACAGATAATAAAAGAGATATGTCTACTTATAGAATGTAAATAGATGGAATAATGTTACATATAGACATGATAATAGAAGGATTAATGTTTACCATATAGAATGTATATAGAAGGATAATAAAGGATAAATTTTACCATATGACGATAAAATAAGGATAAAGTGTTACTATATAGAGATAAATAGATGGATCATGTACGAATGAAGCGACAATATAAATAATATATAAGGATAATTGTTGCCTTATGGACGATAAAAAGGAAATGGTACCATTAGATTGGACAACTAGAAGGATATAATGTACCATTATAGAGTGATAATATAAGGATAGATGGTTATCATACCAGAATGACAATAGATGGATAATGGTTACCATATAGAATGAATAAAAGGATATCTACCATATAGAATAACAATAGAAGATGTAAGTTACCATATTGATAATAATGCAGGATAATGTTACCATATATAATGATAATAGAATAATGTACCATATAGAATTGGACAAATAGAAGGATAAGTGTTACCACTATAGATTGACAATAGAAGGCCTATGTTAACCATTGAATGACAGTAGAGCGATTAATGTTACCATATTTATGACATAATAGAATAACCGTACATATAGAATGTCAATAAAGGATATGTTACTATATAAAATGATAATAAAAATAAATACGAGTTCACCATTATAACAAAACTGGGACTGTCATCTCTCCATCCAGATCAACGTCCCTCACCACCTGCCCCTCAAAGTCCCATGCCCTCTATCTTATTTCCCCTCTCTCTCCTCTTCCTCCTAACCTCTCTCTTTAACGTGTCCCTGACGACCTATCCACTAGTATTTTTCCCTCTATATGTAACCATGCTGTGGTCTCCCTTATACCTAAACAACCCTCCCATGACCGTCTGCCTCTCTCCAGCTAACCGGCCCATCTCCCTTTCGCTTCCAAACTACTGAAATACATGTCTATCTGACCTTTGTTAGTCACCTGTCTGCTAACCTCTCTTTGACCACCGCCGGTCAAGCTTCCGCCCTAACCACTCACGAAACTGCCCTCAATAAGTGACCATGATATCTATACTTAGTCTAATCTAAAGGTCACTACTCTTTGTTCATTCTCTTGATCTGTCTTCTGCTTTGATACTCTTGATCACCCTCTACTTCTTCAGACCCTGGCCTCCTTAGGTATCCAGGACAGCTGCACTTTCTTGGCTCTCCTCTAGCGTCTCTGGTAGGACCGTTAGTTTTTTTGCTCTCTGGAATAGCTCCACTCCTCGCCCTCCTGTGGGGGTCCTTCAAGGTCGTTTACTCTGTCCTCTTCTTTTTTCTTCAATTGACAACCTATTGGCCTTGACAACTCATTAGTGTTCATTTGGGTTCCGTCTCACCTGTTGGCGACGATACCCCCACCCCAAATTTACATCACTTGCCCTAAATCTCACCACACTGACATCCCCATGGTCCCCGCTGCCTTAGTGCGCATCTCTTCTGCCCCCCTTTCATGTCCTCCCACTTCCTCAAACTTACATGACAATTCTGAACTTGTCCTTTTCCCCATTTTCCCACCCTCACTATCTGTTCCCCTCCCCTCCTAGTCTTACTATTAATATTAACAAAACACCTATATCTCCCATCTCCTCATGTCCGCGCCTGGGAATAACACCTAGATTCAATCTTCCTTTCAAACCTCATGTCAATAATTCGCTTGCCAACTCCTGTCGCTCCAACTTAAAACATCTCCCGCATCCGACCCTTCCCTTGAAGGAAGCTACAAAAATCCAGTCCATGTCCTAGTCATATCCCCGCCTTGAAACTACTGTAACAACTCCTGTGTGTTTACCAAACAACCTGGTCCCGCTTCAATCCATTTCTTCTTCTTCTCTTCTCGCGGTCTCTAATACCTCTCCCTCTGTCATTCCCCCTCCACTGGTTGCCCCATAACTCAAAGGATCCGTTCAAAACTGCTATACCTTTCCTAATACAGCACTATGGCAACATAGCCCGCCATATATCTCAGAGCGGATCCAGCGATACCAGTCCCAGGCGCCAACCTCCTCTCCGCAAACGACCCTCCTCTCATCACCCTGGTCACCTCTTTCCCATGCCCGCATTACGGACTTTACGTTGCTGTGGCCCCTCTGCTCTCACTACTCTACCTTCCTCCATCTGTCCTTCACCAGTATCCCTTAACACCCTTCAAATGTAACCTTAAACCCGCTCTTTAGGCTAGCATATAAACCTTGCCTAAACATTACGGCCATTGGTGTTCTTACTACCCCAATGAAGCCAACCACCCCCTCCCTTTCACACTCAACTGCCAATCCTTTTAACAGCTACCGACTTCCCTCAACCTTATGTCTCACCCACCCCCCCATATCCTCTAGTCTGTAGCTCTTTGGGGCAGGGTCCTCCTCTATCTATTGTATCACAGGGTAATTGCTGTAAGAAACTCAACACTCTTTTTAACTTATTTATGGTATTTTACCTTTGTATGTAATAATTATGACTTTGTATAACAGTATTACCCTGTATGTAATGTAGAGTATGTAATTTTAAACGCCAATTACATGTAATTGGCTATATAAATCAATATTAATAACTAATAATAATAATAATATATAAAAAAAGATAATGTTACCATAATAGAATGAACAATAGAAGGATAATTCTACCATATAGAATTGCCAATAGAAGGATTAAATGTTACCAATATAGAATGTTTATAGATATTCATCCAAAATGTTACCATATAGAATGACATAGAAGGATATACTACCATATAGAATGAACAATAGAAGGATAATACTACCATATGAATACAATAGAATGAGAATACTACCATATGAAATGACAATAGAAGATAAATGTTACCATATAGAATGTTAATAGACAGGATATGTTCCCATATAAATGATAAAGAAGGATAATAATAGGATAATGTTACCATATAGAATATACATGGATAGTGTGTTTCTATAATTAATGACATAAAATGAATTTACATATAGAATAAGAACAAGGATAATGTTACCCATAGTAGAATTATAACATGAGTAATATTCTGTATAGAATTATACAGGATAATTTACCATATAGAAAATAACAGATAATTTTACCCATAATAAGGATAAGTTCATTTACCATTAAGGTCGAATTTAACAATATACCGTACCATATAAATTAATACAGGATAATGTTACCAAATATAGAAATAGAACTGGATACTGTTACCATATAAATTAGAACAGGATATACGTTACCATCTAATATGTTACATGCTTATCATAGGATAATGTAACCATAGATAATTATAAAGATTAAGTTACCGTATAGAATAATACAGGATATAACGGTACATATAGAATTATAACAGGATAACGTTACCGTATAGAATTATAACAGGATAACGTTACCAATATAATGACAATGCTTTACACATGATAACGTACCGTATAGAATTATAACAGGATACCGTTACCGGAATAGAATAATCACAGGATAACGTTACCGTATAGAATTATAACGGATACGTTACCGTATAGAATTATCACAGGATAATTTAAGTATGAATTATAAACAGGGATAACGTTTACCATATATATGACATGCTGTACAAACATGAAAACGTTACCGTATAGAAATTCACAGGAATAACGTTACCCCCCCGTATAGAATATACAGGATAGAAGTTTACCCGTTAGAATAATCACAGGATAACGTTACCTGTTAGAATGATCACAGTAATAAACGTTTACCGTATAGATAAATTATACCAGGTACCTTTAGCGTATAGAATTATAAAACAGGATAAAACGTTACCGTATATAATGACATGCTGTACACAGAATATGGGGAATAGTAATACACAATTCCCTATAACAGAATTCCCCCACAAATCTGTCTATTTCCGTTTTTTTGTTTTTTATTTTTTTGAAAAACTAATTATCTAGATCCGTCCGTGTGTGATAACGGAGAATGACCTTTCCCACCGACCTTTACCTGTACAGTACGGGGATAGATTGCTCCCCCCCTGTATAACACCCGTAACCCCCCAGTGTCACAGTCTCGGGGCGTGCGTGTGATCTTGGGAGGTCGGAGACAAGATCGACTTAGCCGAGGGTCTGAGATTTCACTCCCCCTCTCATAGGAGCAAATCTACACGGGACTAATGAAACATGTAATTGCACCACATTGATACCCAGCACTTGCCTATCTCCTCCTATCAATAACATCCATGGATCTCTCTAATTATATAATATAATGATCAGTGTGGTCATCTATCTTACATTTTCATCTGTCCATCCTATATCGATCTATGTATGATATTCTATCTATAATATCTATTCATCTATCTTCTAAATAATATCTATCTATCTATTTATCTATTAGTCTATCTATCATGAAAAATAAAGCTATCTATCGATCTATCTTCTATCGACTAATCTATCTATCTAATATCTATCTATATATCGATCATCTATATATCTGACTCATCTATCTATCTTCCTCTAATCACTACTATCTAATACTCTACATAAATCTCTCGTCTATCTCGCTTCTCTCTTTCTATATCTATCTAGCTATCGACCGGTGATCGGGGTATCTATCTAGTCTATCTATCTATCATATATTATCTATCTATCTATCGGATCTATCTAGCAATACTTACTATTCTCTATCATCTAAAGAATGGCTATCTATCTAATACTATCTATCAATCCTACTCATCTATCTATCTATCTATCTATCTATCTAATCTATCTATCTATGGCTTCTTATCTATCTCGCTATCTATCTATCTATCCTATCTAATCTATCTATCAGTTCATCTATTCTATCATCTATCTATGTCCCTATCTATCTATGCTATCATCCTATCTAATCAGATATCGATAATATCTATCTATCTCAATCTATCTATCTGGATATCGTAGCTATCTATCTATCTAGCTATCTAATCCATCTCTTTATCTATACTAATCTATCTTCTAGCTATCTATCATCTATCTATCTTCTATCATATCTATCACTATCTATCTATATATCTATCTATCTATCTAATACACATCTAGCGTATCTATCTATCTATCCTATCATCTACTATATTCTATTTTCTATCTATTCTATTTACTCTCCACTAATCTATCTATCTATGCTTGTTATTGTATCTCTGTCCCCCCCACCCCTCTCTCTTCTCTCTCTCTGCTCGCTCTCTCTCTCTACACATACTAGTCTACCTGGCAATCTGTCTATCTTGTCTATCTGTCTGTCCTGTCTTCTTCTGTCTGTCTCTCGTCTCTCTCCTCTGTCTGTCTGTCTGTCTGTCCTGTCTGTCCCGTCTTCTATCTATCTATCTATCTATCTATCTATCTTATCTATCATCTATCTATCTATGGTTAGATAGTAATCTATATTTTTATGTATCTTATACAGACAGTATAAACGATAATTATTTAATATTACTATAAACGTAGATTTATTTACACGTCAGGTGCCATATACTATAACTTAATTTTATATCCCTGTGGCTGAATTTCTATATCTTATGTCCATTTCTCTATCTATATTTAATTTTTATTATTGTCTAGTCCTATATATATTCCCTATCAAAGTATATCTATACTCTAATAACTTTATCTATTCCACATAATGTTATTATTCTATATCTATACTATATCATTACCGTATTTATTTCTAATATCTATAACTATCTTATTCCTTAGACTGTGTCTATATCTATACATCTCTTTTCCTATAAGGAGTATAGCTATACTTATTCTAACTAGACTCTCTCTTAGCTGTGTTCTGATCGACTATAAATCTATTTCTATTCATGTAGAATGTAGATTCCTATCTATTCCCTATATATTCCTCTATATCGTGTCTATGTGCTCTGGACGGGATTTCGTTGGGGATCATTACTTACAATAGAATTTGGAGCTGATTCCCCCCCTGTAATCCTTCCTGGGACAGCCCTATAGTCGCCTAAGCCCTGGCACTCACATACACACATTTACAAACAACAGTAACTATAGAAAGTCCATTCTAATTACTCCGACCTGACCCTTGCGATTAACCCATGGATGATATGTAATACCTAGGAAAGGGGGAACTGAATTAGTGTGCCAGCACCAGTGTCATAGGATTTAACAATAACCGGCCATAGAATCCCATGCACACTAGTGCGGAGTGGGTGGGGAGACGTTATTTTGTTTGAAGAAATATATAGAACGGTGGGGGCGTGGGATCTATTTCGGGTGGGAGATACTCGAACCATGTATCTAGTGATGTGTGAGAAGAAAAAATGCTGAAACATTGTATGGCGGTGTGTGTGCTGGCAGGGAAGGATTGGAACCTGTATCTAGATTACGGGAGGATGCACACATGTATCTAGTTCTGGAGGATTGGAACAATTGTATCTAGATGATGGGAGGATTGGAACATTGTATCTAGTTCTAGGGAGGGATTAGGAACATGTGTAGTTCGGTGGAGGGATTGGAACATTGTGGACTTAGTTCATGGGGCGTGATTGGAAACATTGTATCTAGTGCTGGGAGGGAGTGGTGAGAACGACTTGTATAGTTTCGGGAGGTGGAATCTGTATGTTGGGGGGCATTGGAACATTGTATTATGTGTGTGTGGGTTGATGTGTGAATGTATCTAAGTTCTGGGTGGGATTGGAACATTGACAGTTGAGGAGGGTTTGGAAGGATGATTATGGGAATGGAACATGTATCTTAGTTTCTGGGAGGGATGGAACATGTATTTGAGATGGCCAAATTGCTCATCTAGTTTTGGGGAGGATTGGGAAACCATTGGAATCTAGTTCATGGAGGGATTTGGAAACATTGTATCTACGTTCTGGAAGGTATTGGAACATTGTTATCTAGTTTGGGAGGGGGATTGGACAGGTGTGTGTGACAATATTGTATCTAGTTCTGGGAGGCGTTTGGAAATTTCATTTCTGTGGGATAACATGCATCTAGTTCTGGGAGGGATTGGAACATTTGATCTTTGGAGGTGAACATGTATTGTCTTGGGAGGGATTGGAAATTGGTATCTAGTTTGGGAGGGAGTTGAACCTTGTACATTGCAATCTGAAGTTCTGGGGAGGGCTTGGAAACATTGCATTAGTTTCTGGGAGGGATTGGACATTATATCTAGTCTAGAGTGGTGGAACAGGTATCTAGTTCTGGGAGGGATGGGAACATTGTTACATTGGTATCTCGATGTTCATAATCATCAGGAAAAATATTGGAACATTTTATATATAGAGGCAATAACTGTCATGGGATATATGGCAACACAAAAGAATAAACTATAACAATACAAGAGGACAGACCAGACATGAGTGTGTCTTGTTTGACAAAAAGATTAGAGAACAGATCGAACAGATAGACAGACAGACAGATCAAATATAACAACCGTTATAGAACAGATAGATGTTTACAGGGTCGAAGACAGACGACGGATGATGCCCCGTATTTGCATCAAGTATGGTTTTGCCCTTCCCCTACAAAGCTACTGCAAGCTTGTCTTGTCACTGGGTCACCACAGTACTGATCCCCCCCACCAGTCCCCTCCCAGTACTGATCCCCCAGTCTAGACCCCCCCATACTGAAGCCGCCCCAGTAACGGAATCCTCCCCCGTTAATGTCCCCCCAGTAATCCCACAAATTTCCGCGGGGCCCAGTACTGAAAGCCTCTCCAGTCTGATCTCCCAAGTTCAAATCCCCCTCCTTGTACTGATCAGTTCTAATCAGCCCACCAGAGACCACCAGTACAATCCCCACATTACAGGACTTTCACTTCACCCAAGGTATAAAACAGGACAAATCCCCCCATTTATGAGTTAGCTGATTCCTGTATTGGGGCTTTAACTTTTCCTTTTTTAATTCTGTCTGCCCAAAGGATCAAACCCCTGATCCCGGTGAAGCCATATCCCCCATTACCTATCGGATTTCCCCACCAGTTAACTGATGGCCCTTTGACCCTCAGTACAAACCCCCAAGTACTGTCTCCCCACCAGATGTCCCCCTCAGCTTACAACCCCCTCCTACCAGTACTGATATCCCCAGGGTCTAGAGATCCCCCCCATTAACAAATCACCCAATACTGATCCCCCACCTCCCCCTAAGTCCTCCAGATCCCCCCAGTACATTAATCGCCCCACCAGTACTGATCCCCCGGCTGAGAGTCCCCCCCAGTACCAACCTCCAGTACTGATCCCCCACCAGAGATCCCCCCCAGTACAAAACACCACACCCCCCAACCCCCAGTAACTGATCCCCGGCGGATCGAGTGATCCCCACAGTACAAACCCCCTGTACTGATCCCCACCGAGAACTCCCCCCCCCAGTACATACCCCATAGTGATACAGCCAGTAGTACCAATCCCACAACTGATCCCCCACCAGAGTCACCCAGTGTAAATCCCCTCTTACATCCCACCCCTGTTAATTCCCTGTTGGGGGTTCCTCACTTTCCTTGTTTTCCATTTTCATGCCCCAAAGGGACCAAAACCCTATCCAGGTTGAACGCCATATCCCCCCAGTGCTCCAGAATCAAAGCCCCAAGAGTGAGAAGATAAGCAGCTAAAGGTGACATGAGGATACCAGTGCATAGAAATCCCAGCGTGAACAGGAGCCAACACCAACCCGGGAACGGTGACAGACACAGCTGGTAGATATGGGTGGACTGTCACGCGGTGCTGAAAACTGGACTGATTCGTCTCCTGACGAAGGCTTCCAGGACTCCAGCACCCGTGGTAACTTCCCTCCGTTACCTATTGGCTAATCACATGGAAATCTGACAGGGGACAAAGAAAATCCTATAACTGGGACAACGGTATGACTCATAGAGACTATCACATCATTCAGCAACTGGGACCCCCAAATTTACATTGCACCAGGGGTATGGGGAGATGCCTGTACTTCCCCTGGACAATAGCATTGGGGTGAGGGGATTCATTCCTAGCTTCTAGTGTTAAATGGATCAGGGTTAGTCTAGTTAGGGCTCTTTAGTGCAAAAACGATTGGCTGCTGCCCAGTGAGCAAATGTTCTTGGGATTTTTATTCCTTCTCCCCTATTACAATAGTTCTGGTGGTGATATTAGATGATTCAGACAGCATAAATTATAGACAGACAGATAATCTAAATGACATATAAATAATGGACAGGGACAGATATCATTAATAGACAGACAGATAAACAAATAGAACTAAAATGAATAGGTAGACGATACATTAATAGACAGGAAAGATAAACAAATAGACTATAAATGATATAGGCAGACAGATGTATAAATAAAATAGACAGAAGCTAAATGAATAACAACGAGATAGTAAAGTGGGACAGACAGATAATAGACCATCCGATACTCTTACTGTTTATTTCTATTCTCTCTTGAGTCTGGTACACACAAGGGACACACTGTCCGTAAGTGGCAATCTCGGCCGCGGACGAATGTGCGAAACGATCAACAGTGTGCGTTAGGGAACTGGCAGATTGATCGTAATTTTTTTACAGTGGTTCTGAGAACAAGTGCTGAGAAAGATATTTTGTTCATGTATGTATAATTACAATACCATATCAGCACTGTTTTATAAAAGGTACGACCATTGCAATAGACTATTTAATAATAATATTAATATAATAATCATGGTATTATAACTAAACACAAGTCTGTTGTGGTCTGTACACACACATCAACACACACTATTTCATCAGGTATCTTTAAAGCTGGAAATTCCACAAACTGGACTTAGTCATTACGTAGAAAACGTCACATGGGATCTTTTGTGCATTTCACAGCTGGGCAATCACCGCGGAGACGTGAGATTTCCAGGCCGTGGAACAGATTATACAACTCATCCTAGATTGGGTGCCTGCAGGCAGTTACAGTCATCCCTCTGCCCAATGACTCGTAGGGCTTAGCAGGGAAAAGCAGGGATAATGGTGCACATACACAGGGAAATCATGCCTATAGAAACAAATTCCATATTACATTCCCAGATAGTCGGGTAAGAGAACGCGTCGCACACAGCACAGATGTAGTTGGAATAAACATTAAATTCCTTAATATATCGTAATACAAGGAACTGGATCACCTTAGTTCTGTACTGTTCATTGCTTGATCATAAGCTTTACAATTTTACAAAATTCTTAATGACTGTTTATGCATTTGCATTACATCTGTTGGATTATTTCTATGTTTAATTGATCATGGCACCTTGTAGGAATTGCTCCCTTATCTGAATGAAGTATTAGACAGACATTATAGGTAGGTTATAAAAGTTGGACTAGATGGGTGTATGTCTTTATACATGCCCTCAATCTTATGTTACTATGTAACGTTCACAGACATTATGGGTGTAGGGTATAAAGGTTGACCTAGATGGGGTTAATGTCTTTATACAATCTCCAATACTATGTACTATGTAGGTTAAGACGACATTATGGGTAGGGTATTAAAGTGGACTAGATTGACGTATTCTTTATACATCCCATGACTATGTTACTATGTAACTGTTATAACGACATGTATGGTTGGGGATACGGTTGATCTAGATGGTGCTGCATGTCTTTATACACACTCCATACTGCTGTACTATGTAAACTGTTAGACAGAAATTATGAGTAGGAATGTAAAGGTTGGACTTAGGACGGGCGTATGTCTTTATACCACCATCTCCAATACTATGTTACTATGTACTGTTAACGACATTATAGGTAGGGTTCTAAAGATTGGACTAGATGGATGTATTGTCTTTATACATCATCAATACTTGTTACTATGTAATGTTAACAGACATATGGTGAGGGAATAAAGATGTGTACAGATGAACTATGTCTTTAAATCAACTCAATACTAGTTACAGTTTAGAGTTGGCTGACTTTAAGGAAAGTTTGCAACTGGACCCATTAAAAGTCATGGTTGTAAAAGTATGTGTATTTAAAACTAATCTTCCCTTAATCTCTTTTTTGTATTTGTCATTATTTGCACACTATAGGGAAAGCGGGCAAAAGGGTAAGCATCAAGCAGTCAGCAGAACATGAAGTTAGAGTAGGCTCAATGCGTTTGCCCCCGTTGTTGAGGTAGTCAGGCCTGATTGGCCCCAATGGACATAACATTCATCATCCGACATTGGCCTCTATGGGCATTCCCCACACTACATTGGCTTCCTCCTTATAAGTATGCATTGGCAAGGGTAAGTGGGTGAAAGGGTTTTATTATAATTTATGAATTTGGGGAAAAGATGTTTGTAATTTTATACAACCTTCAAGAACTATGTTCTATGTAACTTTAACAGATATGGTAGGCTATAATGTTGGACTAGTGGATGTTATGTCTTTTATACAGCCTCCAATCTATGTATTATATGTAACTGTTTACCCAGGCATATGGGGCCAATTTATGGGGTTACAGTCGCGGCTAACTAGTTTGCTAAAGTTGCAGACTTTTAACTCACATCTCTGTTCCGATGGCGCTGTTATGCAAAATCACATTGTGCATCCGATGCTTGTGATCAATATCAGCGATTCGTTTTAGCGCTGGATTAACGCCAGCAAATTACTATGTATGTTAATGAATTGTTAGACAGGCATTATGGGTAGGGTCATAATAGGTTGGACTACAGATAGGGTATGTCTTTATACTCTCCCAAACTACAGGATGTATACATGTAACTTTAGCAGCATTTGGGTAGGGCAAAAGGTTGGGACTCAGCTGGGCCTCAGCTTTTCCTATATACACTCATTCTCCTTAAACTATCTACAGCTAATGGCTTTAAAACCCTAGCAACTGTGGTATCCAGAGAGCCATTTTTATTATGGGTCTATAGTATAATTGCCCCGCTCCTGGCTAGATGTGATGATATACCAGTATATTACTATGTCATATTTTTTTCTTATTGTAAGAAAGCCAAACCCCATTGTTATGGCGTGGACAGACAGAACTGCACTACAGAGACATAAAACAATACTGCGCAGAAATATAAATATAAAATAGAAATAGAAAAGAATTGTAGCACACTCCAGGTAATTTCGTAACACATTTGTGATCCATTTTGGAGACTGCCTACTAGTCGTATGTATAAATAAATATATACATAGATAAATACATATTAGTTTGTCACTTATTGCATAGACATAAAAGCCTCCCTTCCCCAAGAAACATTTTTGAGTTACACGCCAGTTTTGGGTGAGGGCAGAAAAAACGTTACACACAGCAACACAAGATGGTAATTACGGGATTTTATTCCTAATGGTTTCTCTGTCTGCGATGGGTTGGACATAGCTCGGATTTAATCACAGTAGCAACCGATCAGTTTTACATCCATCACTTCTTATTTCCCCCCCCACCAACCCTCACATTTCCACAGAATGTTAATATCTTAACCCGTCACTCCAGGGAGGTAGACCAGAATGCTAGGCTGCGAGAGGTGGCAAGAACAACTACACAAGTCACTGTCTGATAAATCGCCCCTTTACTGTATATGATTGCTTGTCATTACAGGGATTATTAGAACTTTTCACATGAATCTGATTTTTTGTATTACAGGCTGACCCTGCAATCATTTGCATGGGGTTACACCGGGGGTTTTTGGTTCCTATTATGGGATGGGAAAAAAATAAGATAGAACTTCTGGACCTTCCTTTTCAATTCTTTATTGTGGGTATATACAGTATGAACAGTTCTTTTTAATTGTGGGTATATTCAGTATGAAACATACTTTTATTGGTGGGTATATACAGTATTAATCAGTTACTTTGTATGTGGGTATATAAGTATGAACAGTTTGTTACTTTTATTGTGGGTATATACAGTTATACAACAGTTACTTTTATTTTTGGTATATACAGTATGACGTTACGTTTCTTTGTGGGTATTACAGTATGAACAGCTTACTTTTTCTTGTGGGTATATACAGTATGAACAGTTACTTGTTTATTGTGGGTATATAAGTCTGAACAGTTTACTTATTGTGGGTATATATAGTATGAACATTACTTTTATTGTGGTATATACAGTAATGAACAGTTCTTTTTATTGTGGGTATATAACTAGTATGAACAGTTTTTACTTTTTATTTGTGGGTATATACAAGTATGAAAACAGTTACTTTTTATTGTGGGGTAATATACAGTATGAACATTTACTTTTTATGTGGGTATAATACAGTATTGAACGAGTTTACTTTTATTGTTGGTAAATACAGTAGGAACAGTTACGTTATGGGGTATATACAGTATGAACAGTTACTTTTATTGTGGGTATATATATTATTAACATTACTTTTTATTGTGGATTACAGTATAACGTTACTTTATTGTTGGTAAATACAGTATTGACAGTTTACTTTTTTGTGGGTATATACAGTACGAATCAGTTACTTTTATTGTGGGTAGATTAGTATGAACAGTTACTTTATTGTGGGTATAGTACATATGAACAGTTACGTTTTATAGTTGGTATATACAGTATTAACAGATACTTTTATTGTTGGAAATACAGTATGAACATTACTTTTTTGAACAGTTACTTTTATTGTGTGGGTATATACAATATACCGTTCCTTTTATTGTGGTGCATACATTATGAACATTTTTACTTTTATTGTGGGTATATACAATTGAACATTACTTTTATTGTTGGTAAATACCGTATGACAGTTACTTTTTTTCTAGTTGTTGTATATACAGTATGAACAGTTATTTTATTGTGGTATATACAGTATGAACATTACTTTTATTGTGGGTATATACAGTATGAACAGTTACTTATTGTGGGTATATATAGTATGAAAGTTACTTTTGATTGGGGGTATATACAGTAGGACAGTTACTTTTTTATTGTGGGTAGTACAGTATGAACATTACTCTTTTTTATTGTGGGTATATACAGTAATGAACAGTTAACTTTTATTGTTGGTAAATACAGTTTGAACGTTACTTTTTTTATTAGTTGGTATATACAGTAGAAACGTTTACTTTTATTGTGGGTATAATCAGTCTGCACAGTTACTTTTATTGTGGGTATTACAGTAATGAACAGTTACTTTTATTGTGGGTAATACGTATGAACAAGTTACTTTTATTGTTGGTAAATACATATGAACAGTTACTTTTATTGTGGGGTATATACATATGAACAGTTTACTTTTATTGTGGTTATTCCAGTATGAACAGTTTTTTACTTTTATGTGGGTATATACAATTATTACAGTTACTTTTTTATAGTTGGTATATACAGTATGAACCTTACTTTATGTGGGGTATATACATCTAGGACCTGTTCTTTGATTATTGTGGGTATTACAGTATGAACAGTTACTTTATTGTGGGTATATACAGTATGAACTGTTTACTTTTTATGGTGGGATCTACAGTATTAAACATTACTTTTATTGTTGGTAAATACTGTATGGCACAGTTACTTTTATTGGTTGGTATATACAGTCTGAACTGTTACTTTTTATTGTGGGTATAATATAGATGAACAGTTACTTTTATTGTGGGTATATACAGTTGAACAGTTACTTTTTATAGTTGGTATATACAGTAATGAACAGATACTTTATTGTTGGGTAAATACAGTATGTGAACAGTTTACTTTTTTGAACAGTTCTTTTATTGTGGTATATACAATATGAACATTTACTTTTATTGTGGGTATATACAGTATGACATTACTTTTTATTGTGGTATATACAATATAACATTACTTTTATTGTTTCAGTAAAAACAGTATGACATTTACTTTTTTTATAGTGGGTATATACAGTATGAACATTTTACTTTTAATTGTGGGTATATACAGTATGACAGTTACTTTTATTGTGGGTATATACGTATGAACATTACTTTTTATGTGGTATAACATATGAACAGTTACTTTTATTGGGGGTATATACAGTAGGAACAGTTCTTTTGATTTGGGTATGTCAGTATGAACAGTTCCTGTTTTTATTGTGGGTATATACAGTATGAACAGTTATTTTTATTGTTGTAATACAGTTTGAACGTTACTTTTTTAAGTTGGTATATCAGTATGAACAGTTACTTTTTAATTGTGGGTATATACAGTATGACAGTTACTTTTATTGTGGGTATATACAGATGAACAGTTACTTTATTGTTTGTAAAATACAGTATGAACAGTTACTTAATTGTGGGTATATCATAGAACAGTTACTTTTGTATGTGGTGGGTATATACAGTATGAACAGTTACTTATTTGGGTATATACAGTATGACGAGATACCTTTTATGTTGGTAATACAGTATGAACATTTACTTTTTTGAACAGTTACTTTATTGGGGTAGATACAATATGAACAGTTACTTTTTTTATTTTGTGGGTATAATACAGTATGACCATTTACTTTTAATGGTGGGTTTATATTAATCCAATATAACAGTTTTACTTTATATTGTGGGTATATACAGTATGAACATTTTCACTTTTATGTGGGTATATACAATATGAACATTACTTTTTTATAGTTTGGTATATACAGTATGAACCGTTACTTTTATTGTGGGTATATACAGTCATGAACAGTTACTTTTATTGTGGTATATACAGTATGACATTACTTTTTATTGTGGGTATATACAGTATGACCAGTTACTTTTCTTGTTGGTATATACAGTATGAACAGTTACTTTTTATTGTGGGTATGTAACAGGATAACAGTTTACTACTTTTTTATTGTGTGTATATACAGTATGAACATTTAACTATTTATTGTTGGTAAATACATTATGAACAGTTACTTTTTTAATTTGGTATCTACAGTATGAAAAGTCCTTTTTTTGTGGGGTATATACATTATGAACAGTTACTTTATTGTGGTATATACAGTATGAACAGTTACCGTTTAATTGTTTGGCACCATACAGTGTATGAAATTTACTTGTATGTGTGGGTTCTATAGTATGACAGTTACTTTTATTGTGGTTATATATAGTGCGGTGAAGCATTTTTCTTTTTATTGTGGGTAATACATATGAAACAGTTACTAGTTTATTGTGGGTATATACAGAAAGTAACAGTTACTTTATTGTGGGTAAATTACAGTATGAACAGTTACTTTTATTGTTGGCAACTACAGTAATGAACAGTTACTTGTATTGGGGTATATATAGTATGAAGCATTTACTTTTTATCTGTGGGTATATAATTAGTATAACAGTTACTCTTTTTTTGTGGGTATATACATGTATGGAACAGTTTACTTTTATTGTGGGTATATATAGTATGAACAGTTACTTTTTATTGTGGGTATATACAGTCATGACAGTTACTTTTATTGTGGGTATATACAGTATGAACATTTCTTTTTATGGTGTTATAATACATATGACAGTTACTTTTTATTGTGGGTATATACCGTATACAACATAGAATGACAATAGAAGGATAATGTTACCATATAGAATGATAATAGAAGTATTCTGTTACCCTATAGAATAATAATAGAAGGGTAATATAATGACAACAGAAGGATAATGTTACCATATAGAATGATAATAG